>KK351397.1:0-15223 GCA_000671755.1 Glossina brevipalpis | reverse complement strand
AAAATGTTGTTCAATTGATTATAAGATGTAATCAAGCGAATAAATGATTTTCAACAAGGTCCTAATAAGTAATTCACTGCGGCAAATTTTCTTTTCTTAAATAGTATTTCAATATATTTGCACATATTTTGTATTGGGACTTCCAACTTTACTGATCAAGTATTCACAATATAATTAATGTATGATCTACTAACCCATTAAACCATACTAACCCCAATCTGAAATTAGCTTCGTCGCAACAATCGAGAAATTATAAGTTTAGGTTTAACTTTTTGAAAAATTCAGAATACAGACTTACGATCTATGCTTCCCATATTGTTTTAGGATTTCGCTACAAAAGTATTAGGTCGCGTCATAAGTAGCTTTTCGGTTTTTTTTTTTCTAACATTCTGACTTTCCCGGGCCGCAAGCTTTTGCTTATGGCGCATTCAACCTTTCTCGTATAACTTCGTCCCGGTGACCTATGGTAGTTAGATATGAACATATATTATATCAACCTGTATTGTACCTAATATTCATAAATACGTTTTAAATCTTGCATTCAATCTTCCTTCGAAGTGAGTACAGAAATACTAAAGTGAACAACTAAATCAAATGCCCAAATAAGGGAGCTCTTTGTACTATATTGGCAACTCTAACAAAGTTAGAGAATACCTTGTAGCGTTATCGCTGGTGCGGCCCTTCAAGAGCATCGAGGTGGATGTCAGTAAAATGAGTTTTGTTTACCCTCTGACCAGAGGCAAACTTTGGACTGTACCCAGTGAATTTTTGTTTTGGTACTTACGGAGTTGTAGAGCCCGAAGGACGCTCACTAATATTAACTTGAATTAGTCTTGTATGTAAATATACCGTGGAGTTAAGCCAACCAAGGCAGGTCCCCAAGTAAAACAGGCAGAGGCAGCTGTATTGCCTAGAATTCATATTATTTTGTCTATTACTTGCACTTTACTTAAAAAACGTAGAAAAAGAAAAACTTTCCGTGAAAATAAATTTTTTTCGGTTTTTTTTTCTTTTGTAATATTTACAAGATAAGCTGCGGTTTTGTAAAGAAATCAATGTTTCGCTTATTACATGCGTTGCTATTCTTCGCCCACATTCCGTTGTTCTCTGGCCGGTATAGATGATGGTGAACTCGAAAATCGATCCATTCAAGCAGATAATTCACTTTTTATAACAAAAATACGATAAGCAAAAATATACCATCTTATCTGCATACTCATGCTCATTAACTGCAGCAAAATTACTTAATTAATTATTTACCTGAGCTTTTAAATTTTCTTACTTATATCAATTTAAAGCCATTCATGCATGCTCCAAATGCCATTAAGTGCGAAAATTACTTTGTGATAATCTTTGAATTTATAATATAATTGGAGAATGTCTAAGAAATTACTCTGCATATGTATGTAGATTTGTGATACCTTTTACGGTTGTTATGGTAACAACTGATAAGCGATTGTTTATTGTCTCCTGTTCTTTCTTTTTCCCTATTTTTTTTTTTGTTTTTTATTTTTATTTTTTCAGTCTTTGAATATAACACTCGTTGAATTGGATGTCAGCTAAAATAGTAAAGATAAGAAAGTATGACGTCATGAAAGGTTATTGAAAATTAAATATATTAAACGGTTATCAATGGGCTTGAGCAGTTAATTATGTAAGCGCGTGAACGCGGTTTTTAATTTTTTCATATTTACTTATTAAGAAGGAATATTTCTGCCTGGCTGCCTGGCTGCCTGACGGCCTGCCTGCCTGCTTGCCTGCCTGCCTGCCTCATCACGATAAACAATGCAATAAATATGAATAATATCCTGTCCATAATTCATTGATATATTGACATATGGTTAAAGAAAGAATTTATGCATTTTTTTCTTAACCGCATGCTCCACATAATTTATGCACACACTACATGTGTTATTATTGATGGTGAATGGATAAAAAATTTAAGGTAAGTCGACCGAGTTAGAATCGATCTTGATTCATCCTCACCTCTTTATCTATCAGCATAGATTCTATTAGAATTCAACAAATCCATATCAGATCCAACCTTGCGAGGCAAATACAAAAAGGCTAAGGATATAGAGTTTGAATCTTACCGCTGGAAATAATTTTGTTGTTTTTTTTTTTTTAAATGAACCAAAATGTATGAATACTTTATGGAAACAGGTAAGCATCTTAGTAAGAGTTTGCGGCATAATGTTAGAGATTTGTCGTTTTTTACCTCAAAAAGCAACTTTAATATTTCCAAGGTTAATGTGATTCTGTTGTTGCTTTATTTTGGATAGGCAGCATTGCGTCCATATCGGAATTTGAATTGATCTTGTATAATGGAAATGATCTATTCTCTATGTACAGAACAATATTATTATTCGAATTTATTCGTAAATTTTCTCCCGAAAGATCTTTCCACGCATTTGACAGAAACTGTAACTTTGCTGTCGCTTATTAAGTCACCGCCACTGGTAATATACTTACAATAGTTTCCTTCGTCGATGTTGTCATCAATGCGGAAAGCAGAACTATTCCAACGTTTTCAAAGAATCTTTTTTAATGTTTCTTGCGGGTTTTTCTGTATGGAAATAATCCATTCTCCTTATAATTTAAATTAAGAAGAAAAAAATTTACGAATACAATAAAATTTTCTTGAAAATATTTTAATGTCATTACTATTCCCAACTGAGAAGAAGAGAAAAAAAAATAATTACTATGTAAAAATATATATTTTATACTATACATTGAAACATCATTAATTAAAATTTTCATTTATATATATAAGTGAAAAGTTTTTTAACTTTAATTTTAACTTTTGATATAATGTAGCCTTTTGTGCTTATTGTCATTTTTGTTAAGAAATATTTTTTTATTTTTGTCTGAATTTTTAAGAAGATTAACATAATTTTCCAAAGATAAATTTATTTTATAATTAAATGTAACTTATATACACGTTAAAGTTATATTAAAATAAAGTTTTTCTTAAAATGTTTTTTTTTGTTCAAAAAAATTTTCCATAAATTTGCTGCAGAATGTATTAAATCTTGTGCATTTCATTAGAAGATTTTCTTATATGATATTTTGGTTAAATTCTGAAGTCGGACTGTTGAGAATTGAAAGGAGAGAAAGCATACGTTGCTGAAAAAAAGGACAACCGATAGCTTAAGTAGCTTAAAGTAGAGCGACGTCACTCGAAAAGCTCGAAAAAAGCCTTTGGATATCATACTTGAATTGAATTTTTTAGTGCTCATTTAAAATGACAAAAAATTCGCAAGATATTTTCTGTTACTTACAAAGTATTAGTAGAATAAATATAAAAATAAATCAATGCTTTGTTAGGGAAATTTCAAATAAAACCATCACAAATGTATGCATAATTTGAGTAAAAGATCACTTCAATAATTAATATTTCCTTTATTGAACTAACGTAAAATAGCTTCAGCGGCTTAACTCTCTATTGTCTTTGCAATTGATTTTTTTTTAAATCCAAAATGAATGTATGTTTGCTATGCGACGAATTCATTCCCATTGTTCTATAGAAGCATTCTTGCCTTAAAAGTTATGTTCGTGTTATAAAGTACAATTTTCACGCTTGTATGTATGTTTTATTAATTATAGTGTGTTTTATCGTTTATTTTTATGAAACACACATTCGTTTTAATTTCGAAATTTATTTATTAAAAAAAAAAAAAAAAAACCAAGAAAACAAGCCAATGACAAGTCGTAAAAGATTCTCTTTAAACCAAATCAGATATAATCTCTATCTTGTTTTCCCATTTTATGTCTTTTGTGATAATGACATGCAACCAATTACATTAAAGGATATAGTTTCTGACACTTGTTTTCCGTTTGCTTTTCTTTTTAGGATTTTAAAACCTTTTTCTTTCCTCACCTCCGTTGAACTCACACGACATGCATTCACATCTTGTGAATTTTAAATACTTTGCAAACAACAGGCGAACAAGGTGAACAGGTGAAAAAATATTCATTTGGCTCACAGAGACGCTGTTAAACAAGTAAACAGAAAATGCATTCATATCAATATTGATTGTGATCACAGGAGACAAGTGTTAAAAGCATAGAGACCAAACACTAAATGATAGAAAAAAAAAAAACAAAAAGGGGGAATAACTACCGTGTAGAAAAAATAAAATTGCCGTCCACACTGAAAGAAAATTTCTTTTGCTAACGCAAGAGTAATCATTAAGGGAAATATATATTGCAATCACTACTTTTTATATAAGATCGACTAACAATACAAGCAATCAATAATTTTGTAACCTTAATAAATTGATAAAGTTTGAAAATATAAAAGAGAACTTTCCAAGGAATTTTTTAAATGCTTTCAGGTAAGAAAGCAAAACTACTTGTTCCAATATTGGTGAACAATTTCAAAAGTATTATCTAATAAAAAAAAAATAATGGAAAGCAGTGAGACAAACAAAAATTAATCAGATTCTCTGCCAATCATCTAGACTACCAAACAATGACAAGCAAGAGATTGACACCCGAGTGGTTACTTTAGCATTAATCTCCATAAAGACTCAGACGGACGTAGGATTAATGAAATACACGCAAGAGATTTACACCTGTTGGTTCCCCTATTGTTCCTTTACTATCATAGGAGACCCAGAATTAAAGAATCATAAGCCAAAGGTTGACACCTGACCGGTGGCTGTAGCATTAACCTTCACAGAGACTGATATAGACGTAGAATTAAAGAAACGCGAGCAAGAAATTTATGCCTGTTGGTTCCCTTAGTATTAATCTTCATAGGGTACCCAATGTTAAAAAATCACAAACAAAAAATTGTCTCCCGGTTGCTTGCTTTAGTAACAATCTCCATAGTCACTCAAGTACATCCAGAATTAAAGAAACAAGGATACGAGTACTTGATACCTATTGGTTCCCTTAGTGTTGATCTTCGTACGGGACTCAGACTTAGGAAAACAAGATTGACGCCTGTTGGTGTCTTTAGTGTTAATCTTCAAAGGGAACACAGTTTTAAAAAGCAAAAGATTAATACTTGAGTGGTTACTTTAGTATTAATCTCTATAGAGGGTGGACGTAGAATCAAATGAATACAAGCAAAAGTTTGATACCGGTTAGTATTAATCTTCATAGAGACATTTCGAATTAAAGAATCATAAGCAAAAAATTGACGCCTGAGAAGTTTCTTTAGTATAAATCTCCAAAGAGACACAAGCACAAGATTGACACTCATTGATTCCCTCAGTAGCAATATTCATAGAGTCTAATATAGATCCAGAATTAGAAAGTACAAGCAAGAGATTGCTACCATGAACGGTACCCTTGGTATTAATTTTCAAGGATATTAATGTGAACACAGAATTAAAAAAGTAACGACAATTGAATGTTAATTGATTTTCCCGATCCCGATGGTTTTTCAGAATAATGAAAATCCATCGCCTCTAAATTTAAAGCATCATCTTTTCATATCTATCTCGTTGTATTTAAAATAAAATGTTAACATTTAGCCAAGAATTCTCATTTCATGTTGAGATATTTATTTAATATATTCCATTTTCAAAAACTGTACGTAGAGATTGAGAAGAAAGGCAACACAGATGGTATTTTTCATATTTGACAGCAAACATATTCGTGAACTGGTCTTCACATTTATCGAATTTTATTTCTAATTGCACTTTTCAGTTACAATGATTCACTAGGTAAAGCAGCAGCCTGTTTTACCAAGTTGAAACGTTTTTTTTTTTTATTATTTTTTTGAAGTTATGTCGAGATATTTGCTCTAGTTTGCGTTGGCGTTTAAGTTCGTCAAAACCTGCTAATTCATCATGATGAAAAATGCTTTGATAAGCCTTCGTAAATTAATAATATTTTTTTATTAAATTTTTACAGTAATTAGGGAAACAATCAACGATTTACAGACCTCATAATTCAAATTAATATAAGAACTCGGATCAGACTTTTCGCTTTTACATCAATAAGATAGAAAAGTGCAAAGGGTTGAGAGAATATTACAATTTAACGCTACAAGATGTTGGTGATAGTTTATATTGATTAGAAAATCATTTTTAAAAACAAATAAGAGAAGTTAGAAATCTAGGACATGTATTTTGACCAAGACAAAATAACGAGAAAAGAAACAGAAGGTTGTTGACTAACTTTCTTAACATAAGTTTACTTCATAAGCTATAAAATGTTTCAATTCTAATGTACAAATACAATAATATAATTTAATTTACAAAAAGGATTATAAATCAGACAAACTATATACTAAACTATTTAGCAAAGAGAGCATATATATGATAAGTTAAACTTCATAACAATTACTATGATATGGACAGAAGATGAAATGTTCTTATAGACAAATATCATTTAAAATTTCTGACAAAATATTTCTTGGACGAAGAATTCTTGACCTCACTATGATAATAACAAAGACTTGTGTTCATGAATTATTTATGTGAAAATAGAGAAAGAGGAAGGATGCATTAGTCCAACTCTATTCATAGACACAATCGCAGGATTATCATATGCACGCACATAGGTAGTCAGTCATATGCACACAAGTAAGTAACATAAATAACATACATGTTAGTTGAAATGTTTTTTTTTTTCTTTTTTTTCTTTTTCAAACAAAATTACTCTTATTATTTAAAAATGCCAAGGTTGAAATATAAGGGCACAGAACAGTTACGATATAAACGATAAAAAAACAGTTAAATGATTTTTAATATACTTTTGCATTAGTATAGATATGGACAGATATGAAATCAGAAAATTTTCTTCTTTCGAAATCTAACTTTGATACTCTCAGCTTAAACGCCCCTCAAAATGTATTGATATTTATGCTATGATATGTGGATTTGAGTAAAAGCAAGAAAATTAATCTTTTCCTTTTCAAGAATTCATGCATGTTAACGGTTTTATGATGAGTTATAAACTAAATATAAAAAAAAAAATGTATCCTTCTTCACTCGCATAATATAAAAAAAATATAAGAAAAATATTTCTTTAATCACTTTATTGCAGAATGTGCTTTCAAGAATTCTTTTTGCTTTTCATTGTTCGGTTGTTTACCCATACGTTTGTTCGTAATGTCGTTTGTTAGCCCATTTGTCTGCCTAGTTGGGTGCGAGTTGAAGAAATTCTTAAAGTTACACACAAATTGACAAAGTTACTTAGCATAGATAAGTTTATAGCTATTCTGGTATAGGAACTTTAACGTTAAATGATTGCTTAAGATTGTGGACTTTTTCTTTATAGAGGGATTTAAAGACACGTTTGATAGGTCACATTAGTCATACTAAGTCTATCTAGCCATACCACCATAGAGACTTTGAAAGCTAATAATCCATATACATTTGATAAAAATATTTCTATATTTGTCAGTTTAGTCGAAAGAAATTGGATTTTTCGAAATGAGCCAGAAATTTGGAAACGTTCGATATATTTCACTATGTCCGTTCGCTCAGACAGATAGCGCTTTTTAAGTCTTAATGACAAAATTCATGTTGTTTATGCTGAGCTTGCTTTATGAAAATCAGTTTCGAGACTAAAGATCCATTGTGCTTTGGTCGAGCAATTGTTGATAAGGTTGACGAAATTCTTTAATTAGCTTAGGAAGATCGGCATATTTTATCTCATAATATCGCTCCAGAAGTAAAAAGGGTCCAAAAGAATGTTCTGAAACATTTGTCTAATACTGTATGTAAAGAAACAACTGGATATTTAGGTAACACATCGTGGCATTCTTGGAAATAGAGATAGATAACCGCTTCTCCTATTTTTTAGGAAGTGAGATAGATAACCGCTCTTCTTCTTGTTTTTTAAGAAATAACTTTCGTAACCGCTCTTCTTATTTTTAAGAACAGAAATTGATAACCGCTCTTCTTCTTGTTTTTTAAGAAAAAATATTGATAAACGCCCTTCTTCTTCTTCTTCTGAGTAAGATAGATTGGGAAATTCATAGCTGCTCTTCTTTTGAAGAAAAAAATTTGATTCCAGCTCTTATTCTTTATTCTAAGATTTGTGATTGACAAACGCCCTTCTTCCTTTTTTTTTAAGAATCGAGATTGATAAATTCTCTTCTTCTTATTCTTTTAAGAAGAGGGATTGGTAACCGCCCTTGTTCTTCGTTTTTAAGATGTGAGATTTATAGCTGCTCTTCTTCTTCTTTTTTAGAAAGTGAGATTGATAAACGCACTTCTTATTATTATTTTAAGAAGAGCGACTACTAACCGCTCTTCTTCTTCTTATTTAAGAAGAGAGATTGTTTCCTACCCAAAAATATCAAAGTTTCATTTTAAGATACCACATTGCTACTTGATCGAGAAATAGTTTTGAACCATTTTCCTTAGCCTTCTTAAAAGAAAAATTAAAAATTTGTGAATTATATGAGACATCAAAGAAAAATTTGATAAACAAAATGTCCGTTTGTGAATCGCTGTCGATTGAAAATGGATCACATACGGAAACAATGTGCGTAGAAAAACGTGATTGAAGGCGAATGAAGTTGCAAAGCCTTGATTGACGCCATGTATGGCAATACTTTTTGTTTCTTAGAACTGGAAGGGAATCATGCATTCCGAGCTGCTCCAAATATGAGCAGATGATTGATTTCAATCTCTGTTGTCAACAAATAATGGGATTATTATTAGAGTAATGCATCCAGAATTTATTTACAGGAAATGCATCATATTAACGTTGAATTCAAAAGTGGCACCTGAATACAACTTCAGTTCAATTTACGAATCAGCAATCCTAGAAGTGCTACAATTAGGTCATTTCGGTTTTACCGGGAAAATATTTTTAAATATGTAGTTTAATAAAAGTTTTTCAAAATATTAAAAAAACGTAATTGAAATTTGTTGGAGAAAATTTTTTATTTTTAAAATGTATAAGAAAATAATCGTTTATTACTTTTGTAAAGCGGAATTCACTTTTCGAAACCGCAACTATAAATCGAATTAGGCTAATTGGGCTACTTGCTCCACAGCTAAGAAAGTAAGAAGAGCGACTATGGATTCAGCATATTCGGACTGAATTCTCAGTGCAGTAAGCAATACGTTACTTTCGATTGGTGTATGACCGTACCTATATTAAGCACTCCGCCGTTAAAGGGATAACACTTGTCTTGATTGAATCAAGTCTCTTAATCTCCCTACTCTTTGTCCCGACATCTTCCAAAAAATTTTGCACGTGTAGGAGATATCACCTGCGTAAGTAATCTTATTAAAAAAAAGGTAATAGGCCTTTTTCCACGTTTCTATAGGCCTAGCCCTTTTGATTGCAGTGTTGCCCAAGATCTTGATAAACGACCTCGACAGAGTTAGCTTTTATGACTTCGGTCTTGAAAAACGTTAAAGCTTTTTCTGTATCTTTTATTCTGTAATAGATTTAGACTGTCTTCGGCAGAAAAAGAAAACAGTAAAATATTTATGTTAATAACTAATTCATAATAATTAATAGCATCTAAATCAAAAGGAGATGGGTTGAACAAGTGTCTAAAATAAAAAAAAAAAAACTGTTCGAGAATATGTATTGGAATCTCGCTCTTATTTATAATTAAAACTTATTATTGAAACTGAAAATAGCTAAAAATAATGAAAATTAAAAAGTTTTACTGTCAATAACATAAAAATGTAATGCAAATACTCGTCAATGCCATTTAAAATTTCGATGAAAAATTCTCACAAGCAAATTATTGGTGGTTTTTATACATTTACTTGAAATAATGAATGTCTTACGTAAAGATTCCCTTCAAAACGATTGTATATATAGTTTTATTACTTTTCTCATTTCATTGTCTATCGTATCGGTGTCGGTGTCAAAGGTATCGATATTAAGTTAGTTTTTGATTTTCTTACAACTGCAAACGCAGTTAACTGGTTAAATGTAAAGTTTTTCCTTTCTCAGCTTTTTGTTTGCCTTAGTGTTACAATTTGCATTTGAACTGAAACTTTACATCTTGGCTCATGGCGTTGAAACTTACATTACATGTTTTTTTTTGTGTTAGGTGAAGAGTTTAAAAGTGTCAAGCATGCTATTACTTCGTAAAAGTTATTGTATACGAATAAAGGCTGGCATCTGCAGAGCAGTCTAACTTATATATACAATATATTTATCTATACATATACATATATATACATATATACGGAAGAGTTTAAATAATACGGAAGAATTGTTATAATTTCTTAAAATAACAACAGCATAGTGTATGATAGATAGGGGAAGAAATATTAAATTTAAATTTTATGTACCAAAAAAAAAAAAAAAAAACATTTCAAACCAAATATTCTAGAAATCATTGAGCAATTTTTCGTGCCTGAAATTCCCAAAAGTTCTACGTAAGCACATTCCTTGCTTTCAATATAATTTCAATGACTGATATAAGAGCACGTCTGGTAATTTCTTTTTTTTTTGCGGAAAAGATTACGTTCCTGAGAAAGCGGATGGTAAGTGTAACGAAACTCTCACCTCTACGGGGTTCACGATATGAACCTTAAGTCAACGACTCAACAACTAAGAATTTAATGTTTAAATACCGATGCCGAACTATTTTAGGAGGAACCATCGTGGGGAGTAGCTGTTTTATAAAGAGGACTTCAATTCTTGATAGTTCACTACCGTTACCATTCTATACTAACAATTGTTTCAGTTTTTATTGTATTGTTTTTATGCCTATTTGAAGTATTAGTTAAGTTCAATTGTTTTTATGCGCATTTGAAATATTAGTTAAGTTGAGAGCATAGTGGATTACTGGAGTTGAAATACTTCGATGACTTTTCGAGTAAAAAATATCCATTAGACAAGGTAGTAAGTTTACCTTTCCAGGATGTATAGAAAATCCAAAGGCCAAAACCAAAAATACAGCGGTATGGTTGCTTAAATAAGCGTACGTTTGTATGTCCAATAAGCTTGGAGAATGCCTCGTCGCCTAAGTGTTGGATACGGGCCAAGCGGGGTACAGTGATAGCTGTGGAATCCTAGGTGCGAAAAACTCTCACCAGAGGAAAATCACCTACAATATATCAGCATCACATACACTACATTGCACCTACAATATATTTGTTGTTCTATGATTGAAGAGATCGTCCAAAGCAGTTTTCAAATAAGAAATGTTTACAAATACTAACGAGGCCTGACGAGGATTGTAGGAAGCAGTATTGGGGAAAGAGCTGAAGGTGGGGACCTTTTCTCTTTTCGGAATTCTTTGGTAGAAAACTATTGTTGCTAAGTAGTAAGTCTTTACGTTTCGTTGAAGTGCTAGAAAATATCGAAGTATCGTTGGGCAAATATGTTTAATAAAACAGTAGGCTTTGTGTGATGTATGGATAATCCAAAGGCTAAACTAAATCCACTCTGGTCAAAAGTGAGTAACTCCTAGGATGTATTGCATTTCCTACACACTGTTTGGAAACTGCGTCTCGCCTTGACCGCTGGGAGTGACTTCTCTGGGAATATCGCGGCGGTTGTGCGGCCCTACATTGGAAAAACTATTATCGCTGCTTTACCAGGCAAGACAGGCCACTTAGTTTCGGAAGCTTCTCATTCTTTGAGTTTGGCCTGTTATCGCTTCGATTTAACCCTTTTCCCGGGAACTATGAGATTAAGTTTTCGCGTACTTTTGGTTTCTACGTAAAGGCATAAAAACGATCTATAGATAATGTATCGATTAGTAAATAAGTCAAAAAATATTTGTTTTTTTACCTCATTCATCAATTTAATCTCTTTGAAGAATGATACAATCAGGCGTCTTTTTGTTTCTTTGATTTGCCAAGACTATCGAAATATGCTTTGATTTCTTCATTTCATTTAAATCTCTTCACATGGAGCTTCTTTTTCAAATTTATTAACGTACCTAAGGGCCAAGTCTGAAGAAGACGGGAAATAAGGCAGCAGTTGAATATTCAATGAATGGAATTTCGTTTTATGAGAAAACTTCAAAAACTTTATGCAAGATCTACACAATACATGAATTTGGAATTTTTTCAATTGTTTTTAAAACAGTAAAAGTAGCGTCACTAACATCACTGCAATTTGTAAAGAAATGGTAGAAGTCATATGAAATTTCGACTGGCACCGTTTGGATGCTGGGTATTTTCTAAAAATAATATGGAGATGTAGCAACATTTAGTTTCATTCCATTTACCCATAGCCCTGTTCTTATGTAAAGAAGTTAATGGCGACGCTTTTCTTTCTCTTTTTCTTGTTTGTGTTTTCCATTCAATAATAAAATAATAAGAATCCGTTTAACTCGGCACATTTCTATTTATGAATTGATAATGTAGTTAATAGCTCTGTTTCTAACAGACTTTTTCTTAGAGAGGAAATCTCTATGTAGGTCCAAGGAATTATGGGTTGATGTGTTCTATCTTTATCTGTATTATATTTTACACCCGCTGCCAAAAGTTAAAGATATATTATGGTTACCTTTCCCTTTGTACCGCGTAGATATACTCATAGCATGGCAGATAAAAAGTGCGATTATCAAACCTGCGTATCCGTATTAAATTTTTCATGCTGCAGACTGTAGTCTATTTACGATTATACTGTGGCAGAAGCTAAAGCGAACGGGCAATCGTTGAAGGCATAACACATCTTATTTGTCTTTCCCCATGTCTTTCTTCCTAACCAGCAACGTATTTATACACAAGTCAAGACAAGAGGGACAAGTCATATTTGTTTAAAAAAAAGATAGAGGCGTGTTCAAAGAATGTATATCTTTGATAGAGCCGACGCTTGTCGCTGGAACGCCCGAAACGTCAAGAGAAAAGGCCATTTTGTATAATATATTCTTAAATGATTACCAAAGACCACATTTCAAAATGTGTCGATCAGATCACAACCAATAAGCGATCATCTGTAAGTTTTAATCTTTTCTTTCAAAATCATTCTAAACATTTCTAAAATATTCAAGAATATTCATAAGACAAGGGAAGAATCTAATTAAAAATTTATGTGATAATTGTTTAGTATCTAGTTAACAATAATTAACAAAAACGTTTCTTTAATTAGTTCAACAATTTTTTTTCTAGAACAAGGTAACGATACTGGGTGAATAACAATTCCTAAAAACTATGCATCGAAGTAATTGAAAAAATTTTAAATTTTTGCAGAAATATTTTCTTTATTATCATCGATTTTCTCATTATTTATCTACACAATTAAATTATTTGTCTACACCATTAAATTATTTGTCTACATCATTGTCTACACTATAAAAGAGTAACGCGGTTCTTGAAATTTTTCAGAAAATAAATGTTTTCTATTGGTTCAGATAGTTAGTTTAGACCTTCTGAAGTAAGAGGACAAAAATTTATTCCACAAATTAAGAATTTTAAACGAACGTGAAGAGTCTAAACTATTAATCGTTTCGAAGAGTAAACCTAACATTTAAAAGAAGTTTGAAAGTAAATTATCTTCGAAAACATAAAACAGTTTTTGGAACGTTTAAATAAACACAAAGTTCTTCTTCTTTTTTTTTTCTTTAGAAAATAAATATTATTAGAAATTACTGTTTTCAAAAGTAAAGCAACTGGTCAAGTAAAAGTTGACATATAATTTTTTTAAGTTTTATTTGCTTTTATTATAGTAATAACAGTAATATTTTGTTTTGATAACTTTTCATAACATTTATTTTCTTCTTCGTCTTCGTTTTCTTATTGTATTAGTTTACTTTTCAAGGAAGTTCGATTTTTCTTTCTTTACTAACCGACACATTGACCTGCAATATATATTAGACAAGAAAAAGAAAAAGTCAAGTTTTTTTCACCTTACACACATTCTTTCATACGCAAACAAAGAGAAAAGAAGAACTCATACTAATCCGTACGTTACAATTGCAAATCTGCTCTACTTTCATTTTTATTAAGCTTTTAAAAGGTACACATATATGAGTTTCTACTCATTCTGATCACAACATGCAATTACCTAAAACTACTAAGCCAGCACTTAAAGTTAATGGCAGTTTATTGCCAGCTCAAGCAAAATCTCTTTAATAGTATTAAGTGCTTATAAATTAAAAAAGATTTAATAGAAAAAGCAATTCTGTTCTTAAAGTCGGAGAGCAGAATTTATATATCATGTCAAACTGATAATGGGTCTTGTCAATGCATAATCACAACTTGCCCTCCTTCTTTTATTCTTAATTTTATTTAATAGAGTAATAGAGTAATTAGCAATATTTGAATCGCATAAAAATTCTAAAGTTTCATTAATTGAAAATTTTATTAAAAGCTTTGACCAGAATTTGACATAAGTAAAAGAAAGGAAAGAGTTTTTCTTTCTCCCCTACTACTAGGACATATTTCCTCCGTATTTCAAACAAAAGTTTACGCAGTTACTAAATATACCACCTCCGCATGCCTAAGAAAGCAATGCACAAGATATCTCATCTACACTTCCCTTCGACAGTCTCGCCGCACTAAAGGTCCTAAAAGTTCAAGCAACAACATCTAGACTTGTCTTTCAACGCCATCACTAAGCTTTAATAAGCCAGCTAAACATAATGAGTTGCACCTAATATTGGGCGTTTGAGTATTGAGAGCAACGAACGAGGCGGGCGAATGTTTAGTAAATAGGAAAGTCGGAAGGCGTGTGACCTAGCCAGAACATTTCTGAGGTACACCAAGGAGCCATATTAATGAGCACAAAAAAAATTAGGGGACCATTGAAAGCATAGCGCGAACCAACGGCAAGTGCAAAGATACATAAAATCTCTCGATATAACAAAAAAGCTACTAAAACTACAAAGGAGTGACTTAGATTTAACCATTGAATTCTACGCTGACCATAAGTGCCTCAAAAATATATATATACGTATAAAAATGGTATATCTCTAAGATAGCCATTTATACAAATTCTGCGAAGGATCAACCAGAACGTCCAAACATATCCTTTGTGTTGCTATCTGCAGAATCAAACATATGATGTTTGGCGAATATTTCGGAATAGTCAGACATAATATGATGCTCCGATGAACAAAATGGAAGCATTTTTGGACAAAACAAGTAAAAATATTTTCATCAGTCATGGCCGAGCATTGCAACAGTTGCAACAGTTAATCTAATAAAATTCTTCATTCAATTCACTCGCGTAATAAAATACTTTTTTCAAGTAACAGCATGCTTTTTATGGGGGCAATGGAAGAAATTTGGAAAATTTATTTTTTCTGTCAAAGACTTTTTTATTCGTGCACTATTTTTGCCATAAATTACTGAAAATTAGATTTTATTGCCATATAAAG
>KK351396.1:117805-128395 GCA_000671755.1 Glossina brevipalpis | reverse complement strand
TTTTTTTTTTTTTTTTTTTTTTTTTTTTTTTTTTTTTTTTTTTTTTTTTTTTTTTTTTTTTTTTTTAAAGAGAAAAAAACCATACATCGATTTGAAGAACTCGATTACATAAATTTCAGAGCATAGCGTCCATATTAAATTTGAGTAAAGAATACGAATAAAAATTAAATTTAAGAAAAAAAAGGAAACAATAAAAAAAAGTTTATTCGATTTCATTTCAATCTCATAGCACCTATTACTGGCTTATGTATTGATACTCGATCGATTGCAGGATAAAGCAAAGAAAGAATTGGACGCATTCATTAATATATTCATTGTAAATTATATCCTATAGACAGTAGCGATATATAGCACAAGTTTGGTGAATAGGTATTAAGCTTTCAAATTCATTCTCAATTATAAAAAGTTATCAAAAATGTTTTTTTTGCAAAGGTTTTGACCAAGTGTTTTCGAAAATCATACGTTAAGAGATGCAGAGAAACATTTGTCGCTCTATGTAAAAAAAAACTCTTTATATATTAAGATTGTGTATACATATATATATATTCTGTATTATATTTCATGTGTTAAACAGATAGTGAAACGCATATAAACCAAAAAGGTGTGCAAAAAGGAAAAAAATGAAAAAACTAAACCAAGCCCGATAATAACATATATATTAGGTTGGGGAAAAGGTAATCCATCCAATCTTATAAGAATTTCAGGACTTTATTTAACATTTCGAATTGGAAAATAATGGATTACCTTTTCCCCAAACTAATATATGTGTAAAGGCCAGGCACGAGAAACGTATGCGATAGTAGAATATAGAATTGAACCAGACGTATGCGTGGAGGTATTAATCTTCTTCTAGTCGGAGAATCACTTGTGTGCGCTTGCTTAGTATATTAGGGTAAGTGAGCTAAACATTTTTATACAAAATATTTTATGTCGAGATTGTATGTATATGTAGTGCAGTAGATATGTATTAAAAAATTCTTATAAATTTGAAAACATATTTTACCTAATTTATCATTTCTCTTATATTCTACTTTTCCCCATTAAACTCCTTTAACTTATAATATTGTAACGAAAAATTGTATTTCTCGTATACGAGAGTATTTTGCTTGCATTTGCTTATATTCCGTATAATCATAAAGCAAAATTTATTTATTTTATTTTGTTGAATTTGATTTGATCCAAATAGCAACCAGAAATGTGTTTTATTTACCTTCATGGTGCAAAACTATAAAATGATGGTTTGATCCAATCTTGTATATACCAATCGAATTGAATATGAATAGATGAATGGGATGTGTGTGTGTTTGTGCCACTTACATACAACTTGAAGTAAATATTTATTGTGGTGATGCTCAGTTGGTTGGGAAGTATCGCTATTGAAAGTACAAGTATCAATATGAGATGACGGGTTCAATTTATTTTTTATTTATTTATTTATTTTTTTTTTTTGATTAAATTAATTGAATAAATTATTCGCTCGTTTGCTCCTTTATTGTTATCCTTATTGCTTTTGTTCTAACCTTAAAGTGAAAACGTGTGTTACGTTTGCTTGAGTTTATATGCTTAACTTAACTCATTTGTATTCTTTTTTTTATATTTTGTTTGTTTTGCTTTAGACGGATGTCATTTTAAAGAGCAGATTTCTCTCTGTGACAAAGGATATTCTAAATCTAGTACAAAATCAGATTCGCAAGTTTATGTTCAGTACGGGCTTATGTAAGCCTTATCTTCCTGAACGATATAATAAAGAAACGCATGTTTTTCTTAAAGCAAATAATAAATTCAGTTCATATTAATTCACTATTTATACTCATTCTAGCCTAATCAACTCAACAAACGCTCGAAATAATCACATTAGAATACCATAATAAAGTGTGTGTGTGTAAGACTTCATAAAAAATATTACATTATATACAAGGGAATAGAAAACTATTAATTCGTAAATTGATCCCTGATAATCGGTGTATATTAGCTGTTCTCTGTTCAATAATTACTGGCTGTCGGCTGTTGATTTATTCACATCAGACGATTTTCGACGAATTCATCTATTAATGATCAGAAAAAACGAGATATGTTTTGTCATTTTCTCTAAATTTAACTTTTAATCTTATCAGTATTGCCAATTGTTATTATTCACAATCAAAGTAAGGAGCATTAAATTGTCTATAGATTGGTAGATGATAAGAATCTTCGATAAAATCTAATTAAACGTAACTAAATTTGATGGTAACATAATCATAAATACGCTCTCTTATGTAACCTGTAAAATAAGCACTAGCAGAGTTGTATTTTTAAGAAAAACAGCTGTTAGAGAAAAAATAAATAAACCTAACCACATGATTGATCGTAAATGAAAAATTGAATTATTTTTGATTTTCTAAATTAAATTTTTTAAGAAATTAAATTAGTATTAAGGCAATTCTATTAAAGTTTTCATTAGACCCAACAAAAACAAAGACTTTTTCTTCATTCATTTTTCACATGCCTAACAAAAAAATGGAAAAAGCTTCAAATTAAAGCCAAAAGTAAATACAATACATTTTGTAAATATCGAAATAAGAAATGTGCACGTTTTCATACAGTTTGAGAAAAGCGTCTGCAGCTGACAAAGTATTAAAATTAATACAATTTAATAGTAAATATGAAAGTGAAGTGTAATTAAAGCGCAATGATTGTAAGTTGAAGTAAATTTAAAGATCAATGAATAATTTATTAAGGGGTAGATTAAGGAAGATTAAGTCAAAGTTTAACGTAAGAAAGTTTATTTAACAAAATACGATAGTACCAAAATATAAATTTGAATGAAAAAGAATCTGCTCCGTTCCCGGAATTGCCCTTCGGTACAAGAACGTGTAAGTTAAATTTTTCTTATCTTTTTATTTTTTTAAAATTAATAAATTTTCGTCTATTTTCAAATGCATCTACGAACTATTTTATGCCGTCATATGCGCTATATGCGTCGGCATATGCGCCACAGCGAAAGATGCTTTTTTGATTTTTTTTAACAAACGGTTTGTGATAAACCGTAACTCACGACCCTCACTATCTCTCGCTCTCTCCTTACCCAATATATAGTAATAGTAATAGTTAGTTTTTGGAAAAAATGGCAATTGGACGATTTACGCGAGCCACCTCTACCTCTCATCAACGCAACAAAACCAATCAACACAAGCACTTAGCACTTCTTTCGAGTTACATGAACCACCTTCATATCACCTCTAAATTATGTAGACATTAAGTCAGCATTTATTATTTTCCCATAACATACAATTTCCGCGTTCTTCAGATTATACACAAATTATTGGAGAAAAATTGGAGAAATATAGTTTTATTCAAACAAAAGTTATAAAATGCAATGTATTTTTCAAAATAGAAGAGTTATCAATAAAGTGATGAAAAGGAGAACAATTTTCAAGTTGTTCTGCTGCATTTTTTTTAAGAAACAGATTTAATTAAACCGTAACTCGAGCGCATCTTTTAAGCCTCAGATAATGCTATCTAGTTAGTATTTTTTTTTAAAAATTTATTATAAATTTAATATAAAAATTAACAATGTAAATTTTTTAAATTATATATATTTTTTTGTTTTGTTTTAATTTTTTTGATTAATTTTACTCATTAATCTTTAGTGCACAACATACCTTGCCACAAGTGAAAAGAAAAGGAAATCGGGGACAAAATTTAAGTATAAAAGACAATAGCGTGCCTTTTGGTTTTGAAGTTTATATTAAACTTTACAATAACTTTGTAGGGCACATTTGAAGAGCTACCTCGTAAAAATGACACCAGGTGAGGATAACCATAGTTGCTTTGATTGTGTAAAATTTTATTTGCACACTGGAGGTGCTAAGAAAGTTTTTGAAGTAAAGTACAAGTGCAAATTCATATGGACGGCAGGAAGGGATATCCATATTTACACCAAGCTAGACAAACGTGTACACCAAAAATCGAATGCTCTAGGGAACATAGCAAACAAAGCAATCGGACAGTTTTCCCTATCGATTTAAGCGTAGAGCACCACAAAACGAACAATTTTTGTTTTATATCGATTTTTTTGATCAAAATAAAACTTTCGTATTTATATAGAGAGAGAGATTTCTATGTTAATAGCGGTGTGCGTACCTATGTATGTATTGTATACGTATTATATTGATAAAAAGTGATAAAAATGAAACGATTAAAAAAGAAAGTCAAATGTAACATCGGTTCTATCTCCGACCAAACTGAAAAAAATCTTCTTATCACAAATGTTTGTGGCAAATAGTTTAGAAAACTGCACTTTTGAATGCACTTTTACTAGGTTTTCATTTAATAGCATAAGCAGTTGCAGGCTAATTTCAACAGAGATCGAATTTGGTGCATATTCTACGATTCCTGTAATCATTTCTACACTTTTAAATGATTTACACGATTCCCTGTTTATTACTCACGCCATGACACATTCAAGTGCAAATCAAAAGCGTTGGTCCCCATCCTCCGGGCTTTGCAACAATCCCAAAGGGGCTTCGCAATTCCCGAAGTACCAGATCAAACACTTTGGGCACAGACCATTGTTTCCCTCTGGGCAGAATATAAATACAGCTCATCCAGCCGCACTAGGCGATCAGTCAACAAGGCATTCTTAAAGTTTGCTGACGTTATCAACATAGTACAATAAGCTTCCTCATTCGAACAAACTGATCCCCGAGAACTTACTTGTTCACTTTAATCCGCCTGTACTGATTCGGATGTGAACATCATATTAACCTAATTTTTCGGATTATTATATTATTAGTTGGAAAGACATTGACACATTCAGCTAACGTTTTCTGTATTCCCAGTTCAACTACTACCTCAGTCAGTCAGTGGCTTGCCACAGTAGTATTATGACCTAAAAAGCAGAGAACTATAGAGAAGAGAAGACATCTAAAATAGCTACAACTTTCGAGCTTCTTCCTATAATCAGAAAAATGCCCTTCGCCGGGAATTAGTTGTTAAAAATCTTAATCTTCATTTAGCTATCATGGAGATCATGACGTTTATAGCTGGGACCTCGGAAAGGTAGAAGATTCGGCCATTTATGTTCTGCTGGACTCCAGCCAATCATTTCTATAGACGTATCTCTCTAGCTAATAAACAATTTTTAAACAATAGGTCATAGCTGTCGTTCCATGCTTAAAGAATGATATATTTCTTTAGCGTCGCCAAATCCTTTCATTTCGTAGCGTCAACTGGTGAAAAATGCCACAGCATTATAATCCTCGAATTCAATGCACTTACACACATTATTAGTTACATTTACATGAAACTTTCTCTAGTCCGCATTAATTACATATAAGCTTCTTGCAGCTCGATTAGAATTACTGTTTGCTTTTCCCCAAAGTCATTGCACAATTTATGTTCACTTTATAAGCTAACACACACACATTTTGTATAGTTTTGTTTTCATTGAATTTACGTTATTGCAATTATTTACCGTATGTGTTTTGTTTACACAAAACAAACAACTGTCCGTTTATCTCTTATTATTTACGCCTCTCTCTCAGTTATTAATCCATTATGTTGGCAAATTTCTCGGACACTACTGGAAAATTAGAGAGAGAGAGAGAGAGAGAGAGAGAGCATTACAAAATTAGATTTTGTTAGACTATCATCTATCTACCATCTGCTTACATAATTAACCCCCAGTTGTTACTACTTGGAATACAGGTAATCCTTTTTGAATAATTATAGAATAATAAGCTTAGGGCTACGAAAATTTAAATTGATTATGAATATGACTTATGCGGAATAGTTAAAATTATAACGCGGGAAGAATAAATTAACCTAAGTAACGTAAGATCGAATGCTTACAATTACCATAAAGTTTGGGGCTAAAACAAGTCAGCGACTTTGACCCTCACGATGTATAATATAATGAGTTGGAAACCAAGGAAGAAGAAGTGTCGATTTCACTTATAGATGTCTCTCACTTCTAGTTTTATGATATCCGTAAATGTTATCATCTTCTTCTTCTTATATATGTCAGCTGTCATCCTTATCTAGCTTTACAAGTTCATTGCGTAGATATTTTCTTAAAGTTTTTTTTTTTTTTTACCTCAACATTAATATGAAGAGCAAGCTCGAACATTTCCGCCATATTTTGCTTTATTATTTTAGTACAGGAAAGAACGCAGTGGAAGCCGCCAAAAAGTGACGTATTATTTCACAGATAGCAAAACATTTATAAACGACATAAGGGCCCGTATAATGCAATGTAAGTTACGATCTATGCTTTCTTGATTTTGGTTTCTCAGCATTTCGTGATTGGTTGTGCAAAGTAAATTTATTAGAGATACTTTTTAGACAATTTTATACCAACATATGGATTGATTTAGATAAACTTTGAAATTAATACTAAAATATTGATAAAGAGAACCCAAAATATGACAATTGAAGAGAAATTTTGTGAGAGCAATTGATGAATTGGGAACTACGGATAGGATCTACTAGGGGATCTTCCGCAATTTGATTAAACCTTAAACTTTCTTCTTCGGCGGGTATGATTAAAGAAAATCTAAGATGAAAACAAAAACAAACTTAAAAGTGTTGCCAAATCATATAAAAATGCATTCTCAAATATATATTCGATATGTAAAATATGATAAATGATCGATAAATTAAGTGATTAAATTTTCGCTCAGTCTTGTAATTAGCAAGATTTTGAAAATTCATTGCAAACCATATAAAACTTCTTTGTCTTTGAGTGGTACATATGTATCGCTACGTACACATCACTCATATTTAAATAGGACTGTAGCTGTCGTTATATTCAAACACTGAAATCAACCTAAACTTTGTAAGGAAGAGAATATATTATGTATTTCCTCTTCGGAAATAAAAAATACTGGTTCTTCTAATCTGGTGCCTGGGTCTTCTCGTCGGATCCAGGTGTTTCAATTTTCTTTACCTATTTAAGTTCTTCCACATCCGGAGTTTAAACTATTAGACTCATTTGGGCTTAATTCAAACACAACTTTATTGATCTCTATTTCATAATACAATTCCAAAGTTCTAAAATAGCCAGTCCTTCCGTTTGCGTCAGATAGAAATTGCCCAAACGGATAGTGTTTGGCCCCTTAAAGCCCTCGGACAAGCGGATGTTTATCGGACAATATTCTCTAAAGCGACGGTACACATCGCTGGTCAGTTACCAAAAGGGAAGAGGATATATTGATTTGATTTTCTCATCTGTTGGCGTTGCCAACACATTTCACTCTTTACCAGAGTTACCCTCCTTTTATAACAACACTTACTCTATGGCTTACTGCTCATGGTAATAACACATACAGTATGCTATGGTATAAATTTATGAACTTAGGCAGGGACAGTGTGGACCAAAACGAGGGCCCGACTTTGGTCCTTACACATCACATAGCAATTAAATTAAACTGGATTAGACAAAAAAGTCTTTCATTATTATCTAGAATGAAACTATCATGTAAATAAATTGATGTTTATTGATAGTAAAGAGGTGAATTGGAAATTTGAAAGTGGGGTAAAGGAGAAGAAAGATATGAGATTTAAAGCTAATAATAAATTTTTAATAATAATTTGAATAATAATTTATGCACACTTTTTTAGTAAAAAGCAACAGTTTAATTATCAAGTGTAGTTTTCCTTTTTATTTGTGACATCGAAAAATTTGATTTGCTCTCGCATTAAAATGACTTCTGTATGATTTTAAAAAAATTAAAAAAACCAAATATATACACATTTTATTTTATTATTTGTTTATGTGCAAGCGTTTATATAGATGGAAGCATGCGTCTGCTTATCCATATAAACTGATGGCAAATAGCTGTCACAGTAATAAATATTATGCGGCTGCAAATACATTTCACTGTAAAAAAATGCTTGCGTTCGTTGTCATTTATTTTTTATTTTTTGTTTTTATCAATAAAAAAAATCTATCTCAAGGAATGCATGGATGCGTGTAATCGAATTTGTTTAAATAAATTTTTTTTCCGAAAGGTCTTCACCGAAAATTTTCTTCTATTAATCTTTTGGAAAAAAAAACAAACACTAGTCAAAATATTATAGTCTGGCAAAGTCGACAATTCAATAACCTACAGCAGTTTGCCTAAGACAATTCTTCAAAGATCTTCAAAGATCTTCTAACATTTCTGTCGTAAAGTACTAAAAATTGCACTTACTTAACAAAAATACGTCTATGCCGTTCAAATCTACTATTGGAACTCATTTGTCTTATAACTCATTACCTTATAATATATATTACACCTTTTTATCATACAAATGTTTGCAATGCTTGCTTCTAAAAATGATCCCATCGGATCAAAATTTTTCAGATTTATTTTAAATATGAAAATATTAGGTTTTACCGATTTTTATGCAAAATTATCAGAAATTTCACATTTTTATTATATAAAAACTCTTTCCGAATTGGGGCTTTATAAGTAGTGAAAATGATCCGATCGAATCCAATTTCAAAGGTGTTCGTACATGGTCCAACTTGCGGCTTCATACTAAATTTCGACTTGTAGATTGAACGCAAGAATACATAGACTGACAACAGACAGACAGACAGACAGATGACATCATAGGTTTAACGTGGGTACCTGTTCTGTAAGCTCAACCCCACGGTACACCCAAGAGAAGAACCACTTTCAATGAACGATAGTCGACGTCCCCCAAGTAGCGGAACAATCCCCACAAGGGACGCTCCACCGTTCTTGAAGTACCGGAATAGATATTCACTAGTACCAAAATAAATATTAACATAGTCCAGACAGACAGATGTCTCTGGTGGCTTAACCCAACATGGAGGCTTAACCCCGATGGCAAACAGAATAGGAAAACGCACACACAACGCTCCGGGGATGATTGGTCTACGAGTGCCACATGGAGACACACTATGGGACGTGAGCCCTTCTCTGGTGAAAGCGAGGCCTATCTAAAATATCTGCCTTTCTATGGGTCAGGCACCCAGTTGCAATGCAACTCCACATTCGTGCCAGCAAGCTGACTGTTTCTGCGATTTGGGCTAACCACAGCCACCACGAAACTCCCGCAATAGGCCGATCCCGTTTTCGAAGGTCGAGGTAAATGAAAATGAATACTTCGAGGACTCCTGACATCCGTGGTACCATGATATGAGAAAAAGGTAGTAATTGAAAATTTAGAGTCTACAGTTCAAGCTTCCGGTCAAGCTTGCAGGTCCCATACGACCTGACTTGTTTGTGGGATAGTCATATTGTAATAAAAACTACAATAAAAAGGCGAACTAGATGATATATATCATGCGCATGGACATGATAAGCCCACTGGGCAGAGCGAGGCCTATCCCATCCTCTTCCGCTTAGCAAAGAGAAACGACACCATTGAAGAAATGGGGACATAGCCCAAAACCGCGTATCAGTCCAGACAGACAGACAGACAGACAGAGGTGATTAAATTTATTCGGTAAAAATAATAGGTGGATCTACGTTTAGCCCTGCATAACACATTCGCACAAATTTGATGCAGCCTATGTGGTGTAGAGCATAAAAAATTTTGCAGATTAAAAATTCAAATCAATTAAATAAATTGAAAATATAAAATGATACATGATTATCTTAAATTACTAAAATTGTACGACGAAATTATTTTAATTTTTCAATTTGATGGATGATTTAACGTTCTAGAGAAATAATGACGAAATTTTTGTGATTTGCTATTTTCACACGTCGTACATGTACAGATAGATAATCTATTCCTATAGTTAACGTTAGGTAGTTAGTAAATACAAATTATTCGTTATATTATATATAAATGAAAAAGTGTTTCAAAGAGTTTGTTATATATGTTCTATCACATTCTAATAAGAAAGTTTTAGTAACATTTTGTCTAGCATAAGGCAGATTGAGAAAATGTCTTAAGACAGTTTTTTCATTTGCATATGCTAATGTAAACCGAAAGTTTTTGATGTAAACCATTAGTTTAGAATTTTCGACAAAATTTCCTGCTATAGCCGCTATGTGGTATATATATATATATATATATGTATGCAGCAGGAATATGTATATATATATAATTAGTTGAAAAGTTTCTCAAAGAAAAAGTTATAACTTTTTGCAAAATGCTAAAATGTATTATGGCTTAAAAACCATTTCACAACGAAACATTTATTAAGTAATAAAAAATACATAGAATTCAAATTCAGCAGATTATGTATAAAATATATGAAAAGCACTGGACGTTGAAAATTTAATATAAAAACAAGTATAAAGAGTACAATCGGCCAAGCCCGGCCAATAAGTACCCTAAACCACTTTGCTTCATTTATTTCATGAGAAACCATAAAAAATTATAAATATATTAGGGTATTGCCCAGAAAATAGACTTACCTGATCCGAATTTTCATCATGAAACATTAAGATCGAATTCTTTTCTCATACAAAATCCTACTTTTTATGAGAACGTTAATATGCAATATGGTCCGAAAAATAGCCATATATGATCCAAAACTGGCGCAGCTATCGTGTGTGGGAGGAGGAGAACGTGAGTAGGGGGGAAGAACGTGAGTGTGTGTGGGGGGAGAACGTGAGTGAGTGGGGGAGAGAACGTGAGTGA
>KK351395.1:40004-53253 GCA_000671755.1 Glossina brevipalpis | reverse complement strand
AACCGAATCTTGTAAGCTATATAAAGGATGATTATGGCAAATGTACAAAAGGGCAATCAATGAAATATCTTCAATTATCCACTGCCGTTTACCCAATGAATTTATGTGAAGGTTATGATGCTCACAAATTTCGTAAAGCATTTATGTACAAAAAATATTTAGATTTGGTTCTTGATTGGGCCATGTCGCTTGAGGGTAGACAGTATGTACAAGAAAATATGGATAAAACTATGATATTTGCTCGGCGTGGAGCTTTAGTCAAAATTATGATGTCTCCACTTATGCCAAGCAAAGAAAACTATAATTGGGTTTTACTTGTTTCGCGTTATAATGACAACCTGTACTTGTGCTTAGATAAAGAGGATGAGCCAGTAGCAAAAATAAGTGTTCGTAGGTATCATCATACGCGGCTTAATCAATTGCTATTCTCTGGTAAAACATTTAAAGACACACTAATATTTAACAAAGTTCCTGAGTCTTGTTTTTGTGTTCCACAGATGGACAACATTTACCGCCGGATACAACTAAGCCAACGGATGACAATGTTCGTTACAGTGTACTTCATACAAGCAGTATGGGAAAATACAATTTCATATATTCAGGTGAAGTGCAAGGCATAGAAACGGATGAGGATATTCAAGATCTTAGGTCTGAACAATAATTTGTTTTTATTTGGAAAGAGGAGATAAAAAAAAAAAGTGTATGTTCCTTTCTTATTAGTGACTTATCCTCTCTGAATGCTTGCAAATATGTAATGACTAAGCAAATATGGCAAAAGTTACCGTATGATGTGAAATTAGCTAAATATGCAAGCTGGTGGTTGCACGCTTATCTCTCTAAATGCGAGTCTATATATGTAGCTACAAAAGATTTTAAGAGTATGGTTCAAGAACCAATCAAAGAGACTAAAGTTCGCTCTATACCAAAGGTAATATTTGTGTACTACATTCACTCTTGGAGATTTTATTTATTAATTCTTTACTATTACAGGACTACAATTTTAATCCAGGTTTCCTAATGGGCTTTTTACATCATTTCCTTGAAATAGTGGAAGATTTAATGTCGAATATTGACAGTCTCGAAACGGTCTACGAGTTTGGCTTTAATAGTTTTGATAAAACTATTAATTGCAAGATTCACTCTGGCAACAATAGAAGTAAGAAATTTATTTCTGCCGATTACATTAAATATTGTCGTTCAGAAAATATATAAATACAGAAAAAAATTCGCCCCCATTTTTTGTGTATTTAATAAATCAGATACTTGTTCGCCGTTTTCAATAACAATTGCTGGCAACTTTCTTTTCCGCTACGTCTTCATCACTATCACTATCTTCTTCAGCTTTGCCCTGCTGTGCTTACTCTGCTTTCAGTTCGAGTCTCTAAACAAGGGAATCAGGGATTAGGTGGACTTCTTAACAGCATGCGCGTTATAAAGTGACATTCACGTTTTGGTCGCATCGTATCAATATCTTCCAGTAAAAATCTCAAATTTTCTTCCAAATGTTGAGTATCCATATTTAACGTTCTCACACAAGGGCTAATCAAACCATAATCTGATTGCTGATGTTCATCATTTTTAGCAGGGGGGGAACAAAAAAAAAATTCACATTTCGGTTTGGGAAGTTTCTATTTGACAAGGCGTCCGCGCAATGCAACCAGTTCACGTAATATATTTGTATGAGCTATAACGTATCGATAATCCCCTAGTAGAAGTTCACCTTCAATAATTTTCTTAATAAGTTCCGTTCTGCTTGGCGGGCTTTTCCGATTTCATCTCTTTTTTTTTTTCAAAGTTAGAAAAGAGCAAAATTGAAGCACCTTCTTATAATTATGCCATTAAAAAACAAGAAAAAAAGCGCGAAAAAAACTTAAATTTCGATATTCTAAAAAATTGGGTGTGCGAGGTAAATTTTTTTGTTTTCAAAGAAGACACCTGAAAATTTTTACTGCATGTATGTTGCAATTTATGAGTAATGAGTAGAGTAGAAATGATATTCGCATTTTATTGTGAGCATGATTTGGCCAAGTTTCAATGACAACTTGCGTGCAGGAGCCTACAATGTATCTGCCTAATTTGAACTCGATAATTTAGTTTTTCAAGAATCAGAACATTTGCCGTAGACAGCTAAACAGACGCACGGATATGCGTAGAAAGATTACGGTTTTAATACAGTTCATAATGGAACTTCTGAAGCTTTTTCCCATTTTTGCACAGATATCACAGGAGTATCCTTAGAATATAGCCAAGATTAACTTTATGTCGTACATTAATTTCGAACCTATTTCCATAACGAAGTTAACTTACATTACCTTTAGCGACTACCAAATTTGGATTTGCGAGTCCACGTCGGTCTAGCCATATTTTGAATATACAGGCATAAAACTTATCGTTCGGATAAACATCCACTACACCGCTATTACTTCATTCATTGCAAATTTTAGTTTAATAAGGCATTTGAGGAGCATCAATTAAAGAAATGATTTTTTCGATTATTCGAAGTGTGTGGTCAGCCGGGTTTTTAATTTAAAACTCTGTGTGTAGATAATAGATGGTTTTCTTTTGGTTCTTCCTTAAGGGTAATGAAGAAAAAATGTTCTAAATTTCGGGGCAATGTTCAAAAAATTTTTTAGGTTTTGGAAACGTTGAAGCAATGAGGAAAATCTTTATGGAGGATCATTGAAGAGTTGCTGTTTGCCGAGAAGTTGCTGAAGATGTCAGCCTATCGGAATTTTTTTCATCCAAATTTTCTTTCGAAATTACTAAGTTTCGTCATTGCCTGTTCGTGAGTTCTTGGTCAAACACAACACCATAGTCATGCTTCAGATACCGTATTCAACGAACTTGGCTCGCTGTAACTTTTTCCTATTCCCAAAATCGAAAAGACCCATAAAAGGATTGAGTTTTCGCACGATTATGAAGATGAAGATCGCTATGAGAGCTGAGGGCCACAGCAAAAAACGCATATCGAAAGGCCTTCGAGGATTCGAAAAAGCGCCGGCATAACTATATTAAGTCTAAAGGGGAATACTTTGAAGGCGACAAAGTATATGTTGATGAATAAAGAACTATTTATGATAAATAAATGATTATTTATTTTTCTTTCCCTCTCTTATTTTATATATGTACGCAAGTACTGCTGAAAGCAGCCATGTCTATACAATATTTACGTTAGGCGGAACTCTACGTTTCCGTGCTTCCATTCCACTCATTTCCTTATGTGGAGAATCAGACTATAGGACTATTTACCAGGATTGCAATTTTCCAATCTTGTTTTATGTATTTGATCTCTTTCCAATTGTGATAATTGCCTTATAACTTGCCTTCGGAATTCAAATGTGTCTGCCGCCTGACTAGGCAAGGGTTCATCTGGCATAACTCCGCTAATGACACTTGCCGCAACATACTCGCCTTGAACAAAGTCTGAATATTGAGTTGATTTTTACGCCTACGTACATCTGTGGAAAGCATTTGGGGCTTCGTTATGTAACAGACGATGCCAAATCGACTTCACAGAGCCTCTGAGAACTGAGAAAACTTAGTATTAAATGGAGAATGAAATTGAAAATATGAACATTTGTGATATAAGCAAAGACTGAAACTACGCATTGAAATATTCTAATTAATAAGTCAATATATTTGTAACGTAACGCAAAAATTCTATATATAATAAGAGGGTATTATAGAAAAAACTGTAGCGAACACAATTAAGTGATTTTTATCCGACCAAAAGTGTTAGAGCAAGAAAGCTATTTTAGAAAAGTTATACGATAGATTATAGAAAACATGAAAACCGGACAAGATGATAAAGCAATTTATTGAATGATAAGTAATAAATTAGATGAAACTCAAACTCAAACGCGATGCGTCATCAGGATATTTAGTGTATAAAAATGCGGTAAGGAAGTCTAAATGCGAAAAAAATGTTTAAATTTAATGAGGATGATGGACGATAAGCTTACGGATTTGTTTGAATCCCTTTTTAGAACTAAGGAGTATTCAGGAGAAGGCATGGCACATCTCTGATATCCTAAAGACGGATAGTTTGAGATGCGTAAAGTTTTAATACATTAATGATTTCATTATCTATAGAACTGGTATTGATGATAATTTAGGATGTTTCTAGAAAGGGATTCTCATTGATTCACATCCGACGATGACTGCAAGAAACATCGCCTTAAGTTATTTAGACAACTTAACTACGACGTTGTTTTTAAAATTATTAAATTCTTATTCGAAAGTATGTAGAAAGAGAAAAAATTCGCTCTTATGAGTAATAAGCAAAAAAAAAAAACTTTTTTTTTAAAGGAGAGGTGTTTTCAGCTTACTTTCTTTTGTAAAAGTGTCCTTTGACCAATTTGGCCCATTTTCACTACCAACCTGCATGTAGGAACTTCAAATTATTCTACCAAATTTGAAGCCGAAATTTTGATTTTTGCGGCCAAGAGAATGCTTACTGCAAACATTACATAGACGGATAGAAAGTCATACGTATGGACGGACATGTTTCAATTGATTCTAAATTTAATGCTGGTTAAGAATATATATACTTTATAAGGTCACCGAAATTTTCTTTTAGGCATTACAAAGAAAATGACAAAATGAATATGCGCCTCAACCTTCGATGGTAGGTACAAGAAACGTTGAAAAAAACTAGGTTTACATATTCTATAATATTAAATAGTCGTGGCAGATTTTCCCATTTTTATGGAGCATGGAGAATTTTTTAAGTAGTGAGGAAAACACCCGAAGATCAGAAATATCTTCAGCGTATGCTTTTGTGCAACTGGGCCAATTTTTAATAGGAGTTTACGTGCAAGATCTTTCAAGGCTTTTTGGACAAAAGTTGGGAACTTAATCCAAAAATTGAAAAATCTTTACTTTTGCGACAGGGAAAATGATTACTATCGGCACTATACAGATAAGGAGCAATCAAACGGACACGCTTAGATGGATTCCAAATTTTCCACTGATGAAGAATATATGCCTTTCTCTGAAATTTCGTTCTTTCACAATAATATAATAATTGAACTTCAATACTTTTTATTACATCGGGTAGACGTGGTTGATCATCTTCAGCACTTCCGTGCTGAGTACAAAAACACAAGACCTTCCTCAAGATATCCTGGATCTATATGCCAAAATATATCGTATCTCTGCGCAAAAAAACAAAAGATCTGCAATACAATAATGATCCGAAAAAATCAATTAAGAGAAAAAGGAGTAATAACAATCAACGTGAACTAATCGCTGACTTTACCAAGGCTCAGATAAAGTACTTCGTGTTCGCACTGGGCCTTCACTTTTTTTGCAACAACATAGCAAATCATCTGTTGTTATTTGATGAAGAAGTTAAGAAGAAGAAGAAGAAGAAGAAGTTTTAATGTGAGACTGACTGTTCTATAATTTGGATCAATTGATTTCCCTTAGTTCGTAACACTATAATTAAAGATTTTCCGAATCAAGTTGTCAACTCATTGAACAAACTTCACAATCAATAGCCGCATATAGTTGGTTGTTATAGATGGGGATCTGTTTATTTAACAACAACAACAACAAAAATTATATGTTGCTCTAACAATATCTGGGAATTGCTTGGCAGAATCAAGAAGAAGATGCTTCCCTAGCAGAGATGTAAGTCAATGTGCAGCTTTAGAATGGATCTGTGTCTGCAATGTGCAGATTCTCTTCGATTTTCAGCTATAAAAGCAGAGATGTTACTTGGTTCTCCTTTTTCAATTATTCGCGGCAATTTGTTAAATGTCTGACAACCATTTTCATTTTCAAGAAATTATTTTTCGAGTATAAAATAAATAAAATAATCGAAATGTCTGATAAATTGGAAATTTTATTAACGGTCCCCATGATCCTAGAAAAGAATAAGCGCAGCCGTATTAATATAATCGAACAATACTTTACGAAACCGAATCTTGTAAGCTATATAAAGGATGATTATGGCAAATGTACAAAAGGGCAATCAATGAAATATCTTCAATTATCCACTGCCGTTTACCCACTGAATTTATGTGAAGGTTATGACGTTCACAAATGTAAAACATTTATGTACAAAAAATCTTTAGATTATGTTCTTGACTGGGTCATGTCGCCAGAGGGTAGACAGCATGTACAAGAAAATATAGATAAAACTATGATATTCACTCGACGTGTAGCTTTAACCAAAATTATGATGTCTCCAATTATGCCAAGGAACGAATTCTATAATTGGGTTTTGCTTGTTTCGCGTTATAATAACAATTTGTACATGTGCTTAGATAAAGAGGATGAGCCAGTACCAAAAATAAGTGTTCGTAGGTATCATCATATGCGGCTTGGTCGACTGCTATTCTCTGGTAAAACATCTAAAGACATCACACTACTACTTAACAAAATTCCTAACTCTTGTTTTTGTGTTCCATAGAAGGACAACGCTTACCACCGGATACAACCATGCCAACGGATAGTAATATTCATTATAATGCACTTCATACAAGCAGTATGGGAAAATACAATTTCATATATTCGGGCAGTGTGCAAGGCATAGAAGCGGATGAGGATATTAACGATTTTAGGTCTGAAGAATATTTTGTTTTTATGTGGAAAGAAGAAGTAAAAAAAAAGTGTATATTCCTTTCTTATTAGTGACTTATCCTCTCTGAATGCTTGCAAATATGTAATGACTAAGCAAATATATGAAAAGTTACCGTATGATGTGAAATTAACTAAATATGTAAGCTGGTGGATATACGCTTACCTCTCTAATTGCGAGTCTATATATGTAGCTACAAAAGATTTTAAGGGTATGGTTCAAAAACCAATCGAACATATTAATGTTCGCTCTATACCGAAGGTAATATAATATTTGAGTATTACGTTCACTTGGAGATTATATTTATTTATAAATTTTTTAATATTACAGGACTTCAACTTTAATCACGGTTTCCTAATAGGATTTTTACATCATTTTCTTGAAAGAGTGGAAGATTTAATGTCGAATATTGATAGTCTCGAAACGGTCTATGAGTTTGACTTTAATACTCTTGATAACACTATTCATTACAAGATTCACTCTGGCGATAAAAGCAAGATATTTATTTCTGACGATTACATTAAATATTGTCGTTGATTCTGCAAGTAAGGAAAATGGGAAAAAATTCGCCCTAATAAAATGTTTTTGTTTTTGATATATTACACAAAAAAGATTTTTTAATTCAAATATCAGTTAATTTAATAATGCATTTTATACTTGTTCGCCGTTTTCAATAACAACTGCTGGCAACTTTCTTTTCCGCTACGTCTTCATTACTATCACTATCTTCTTTAGCTTTGCCTTCAACAATGCTTATTCTGATGTCAGTTCATGCTCTGCGCCTATACGGTAAAAACGCGATTATAATTTACAAATCTCTTTTACATACACTTATACAGAATATATTAAGTTTATACGAATGGAACACATCGGTAAATAAATACCTAACATATAGACTACAAGCCATTATTGATAAATCAGAACCGATTTCAACTATTTCCAAACTTTAAACGAAACATGTCAAAATTTCATTCGTCGCATTTCGACTTTTAAGTTACAATTTATAGCTATTTGTCTAACGCTTCCAAATTGTAGTTTTGTCCTGATTTAATAATAAATAACTGGTTTTTCTTTTTTTTTTTTTTTGCGAATATCCCGAAGAATAAATAATATGGATAACGAGTTTCTTCGGCTTAAGATGCCGTTGATATGTCCAACAATCATATTTTGGAGATATCTCAAGCAGAATGGACAAAACGCTTTTATAATTGGTTCAAAGGTATCCGAAATGATTTAGATTATGAAGAAAAATATTTTTAAAAAAAACAAAAAAAGAAATTTTTAATGACAAATTACCGCTTTCTCATTATGAGGTTTGAAATATAAATAGCGCCCCCGTACGTATATGTAATATGTATGTTTATTTTTTTTTTCACCGTATGTGTTTTTGTTTATATATAAAAACTTTTTAATTTAAAAAATTCATTTCTTCTTATTTAACCTAAACTCGTAATGCCATAGTTAAGGTTGTAAATTTTAAATTCGCTTATTCCAATTGAAACTTTATAGATTATATATATATTAGAATAAATAAATAAATTTAAATATGAGGATCATGAAGACTTTTAAAAAAAAAACATTAAAGATAATTTATAACCCAAAAAAAATTCTCTCGTCCTTTTAAGTAATAAATGCTAAAACGCTTAACGAAGACTGAAAAATTCTCGTTTTTTTTTTTTTTTTTTTTTTTTTTTTTTTAAATAAAAAGTTCGAGATTATTATTGTACTTATAAAAGACTGAAGTATATTTAACACAAAATAATAGAAGTGAATCCATTATGCCATCAAATTTCATACATACGGAGGATTTCGTAATAGCAGTCCTTTCTTGAATGTTAGTTTTGTGGTGCTCTCGTCGTACTGTTTTTTTTTTCTTTCTTTTGAAATGGAGTAGTTAGTGAATGTTACATTCTTAAGTGCTATTACTTTTGCCGCGTTAATTTTATATTGTCCTGAAACAATTTCATTTATTGTTTAAGGCATAATGCTTATATTATTTTCTCTAACCCCTGCAGTTAAAAAGTATTAAAGGGCCTCTTATGGTGATGGCTTAATTTATATTTCTCAAAAATCTAAAACAAAGAATGCGCTAATTCAGAAATAGTTTTGAGAGGTAGAGTTACATCCTTCGTATGTTGGGATTTAAAACGCGCGCGATCGTATCATACAAATGAATCAGTATAGATAAGTCTCTTTAAATAATCTTATAAAATAAAAATTATATTTTTGATATTTAATTTGATTATATTTTTTTAATAAATCAATTATCAATTATAGTTATATATATCGTTATTCATAAATTTTATTTATTATCTAAACTTATAAAAACACTTTATAATTCTTATCAATATTCTTAACCAAAAGTTCAAACTTAAGATATATATATATATATATATATATATATATATATATAAGAAATGTATATATATAAACAAGTATTTAGTGATCAGTTCTGTTGTTTTTTGAAGAGATATAATTAGTGTAGCACAATGCAAATAAAATTCTGCTTAAAAAAAAAAGATGGATTTTAAACTAATTTTGACAAAATATACTCAAGTGTTATAAACAAAAAAAATTTATATTGAGGAACTTAAATAAAAATAAGTAGAAGAAAAAAACACTTATCTTTATTAACAAATTGCGAATTAATTAAATAGATTTCTAAATATTATTGATGATGAAACACAAATAATGAATGAAAATGCTTTAAAAAGCTAAAGAGAATTTCTTAATTTAATTTTATGAAAAATCGCTCATAAAATAATTAAAAATATTCCACTTTTAAATGACTTGATTAGTAGTAATTCAACAAAACAATTGTACAAAAAAAAAAAAAAAAAAAAAAAAATAATTAATGCCACAACTTTTCCAAGATCTCATTATTGAAAGTCTCACATATTGCTTAATAAAATTAATTTAAAAAAAAAAAAATTTGTTATGATCTATAGGGGGGAGACTTATTCACAGCTACTGAAGGTACGTGAACGGCTTAATCGTTTGGCAGCAGCTGCTAAAGCAGCTGCTTCACCATCACCTGTTAAGTCGGGTATCTTTAAAATTTCACTTAATTTTAATTTCAAATCCTTTGTGGCAGGACGTTCTTCTGATTTGGCTGATAACATTTTTTGCAATAACAAATATTCTTTAGTATGTTTTTCAGCAAAATCTTCAGGATAAACGCCGTCACGTAGTGATCTCAAAGTCTTGATACGTTCCATTTCAGTACCGAAAAATACCAATAATTCAAAGAATATCAATCCCAACGAGTAAATATCAACTTTATAATCATATGGTAGACCATGTAATTGCTCAGGCGACATATATAAATGAGTACCCACTTGCTGAGTGTGACGAGCGCATAATGGTAAACCTGTTTTATCACCGCATTTGGTTATCATGTTCGGTATGTCTGCCATATCAGTGACCAGACCGAAATCTCCAATTTTTATTTGACCTTCTTGAGAGAAGAAAATATTGCTCGGTTTAAGATCACGATGGATGAGACCTTTAAAATGAACATAATCTACAGCATCCACTATCTGATGGAAAATGCTGGATATATAATCAGCACGATGTTCTGTTTTATTGTCACGTAGCCAATCGCGTAAGCTCTCCTTGCGACACAATTGCATTTGTATATACAAATACACTTTATTTTGCAACGGCTTAGAAACTATTGGTATTAGTTCTTTGCAATTATTCGTGCCTTCACTGATATCCAAAGACAAATAACGAGGTCTACGGCGATAAGCTTTATTATCCACATGATTTACTTTTTCTTTATCGATGTTTTCTGAATTATCCGTATTGGAAGAACGTACGAATTCGATTTGAAACGAATCGGATAATTGTTTGTAATCAATATTTTTGCCATTCGTATGAATATCAATAGCAACCACCGAATTTTGAGACTTTCTGAAATCAATTTGTGTACAATTGCCAGAAGATTTGTCCTCTTCTTCAATAGATTCATCGTTGTTATCATGATTGGTTTGCTTAGATAAAGAATGTGAATCGGAACGGAATATTATAAATGAATCATCATTATCATCATCATCATCATCATTAGCATCGATATTTTTGTTATTGAAAGATTCTTCGTGATCAGAGCTGCAGGCAGTACTTGTTGCACTTTCCATCCAATGTTGTAATTGGGTCTTTTTATCAATTTTTTGACAACCATTAAAATGCATGAAATTGGTGGAAAACGTTTCAGTGGTGGGTGTTTCAATTTGTATAGACGTAGAAAACTCATTAGCTAACCATTTGCTGTCCTCCTCTTCTTGCCAACCGGGTGGCGGTTTTTCAACCCATGACTGTAAAATTAAAAATAAATGGAGATATTTTAAAAAAAAAAATATTTGCCTTTCATTCTTTATAATAATATTCACCTGAAAATATCGCACAATATTTTGATGTTCACAATTCGCTAAAGTTTTCACTTCACGCATAACACGCATTCGCGACTCTTCCTTATTTGGCAAAGTAATACGTTTGATAGCATACCGACAATCATCCAATTTATTTTTCGCTTCAAATACTACTCCGAAACCTCCACGACCCAAACATCTCATCATTTCAAAATCACTTTGAAAACGTGAAGAAAAATTTTCTCCAGAATTTGAAGTGGATTCAGAAACACTGCGTTTATTTTTGCTATTACTCTTCGAATTGGTGCTGTTAGAGTTTATGGGTCCTAAAAGAGCAACTGTAGAAGATTCCGTTGCTTCTATAGCCGTTGGTACCGGTATGTGACGCTCAATTACTACAATTTCTCGTTCACCTCGACTACGCTGGCCTACCAAGAAATTTAGTAATATAGCCGAAGTAAAGATCATAACTATAATTTCTTTCCACCAAAATCGTAAATTTTCCATATCATGAAGATTAAAATTGGAATTATAAATCTTAGAAACATCACTTCCTGTACGATTGTCGTGCTGTACATCTTCTAATTGAAGTAAATCTTCCGTATTACTATCGTTAGCATTATCAATAGTCTCTCGGCATATCTCATTACTTGTATACAAATAGAAACCATTGCCGTTTACATATTCCGATGCATTGAGTACTGACTGAGCAGAAAGTGCAAAATTATTTTCATCATACGGTACCAGTTCATTGCCCTCATTATGATGCTCATCGTCAATAATATGTTTATCATTTAACTCCTCAAAAACAATCAATGTTTTACTACTGGCAGCTATTGGACGCCAAGGTATTTTTGGCATATGCGATTCTGCCGTTAGATGCGTATATAAGCTGGATTGATCCATTATTTGTTTACGCAAATTAACTGATTCCTGGATATATAATTGTTTTTCATACATGCCTAAATATATGGAAGGATTGGTAGTGGGAAGTGGCATATCATAAATTTCCTCTTCATGATCCCATAACCATTGAGCTGAACCGAACATATCCACAGTTTCTAGATGTTCATCTAAACCGAGTTTCCAAACACTAACAATTGGATGATTAAACTATTTAAAAAATGATTTAATAATTTTCTAAAGTAACTAAAGCGTAAAACGAACCTTATGCTTCCATAACATCGAACTGGGATCAGATTTGCTAAAAGCACAAATAATTCCTTCGGGAACAATAACTTTAATGTCTAAATCAATAATTGCTCTTTCTAAATCGCTAAATTCACGTTCATGACAATCTGGTGAACGTATCAAATCTAAATCATGTTGACCCACACTAAAATTCCAACGTTCTAAACCACTACGAGTTTCAATGGCACGTACTGTTTGCGTTAAACGACGAACTACGATTACATCATCCAAAAGTGGATCATGTTCCATTAAAAATTCACCATTAGATTTCAGATATTCTTCATTATCTTCGTTTTCAGCATCGACTTCTTTTTTACTCACATACTGAGGTTGTCTTGTCGAGTTATTTAAATCGGTTTCGGTCGAATTAATGCAACCATTCATTGAACATTCGTACAATAATTGTCCAGTACGAGCTGAAATACCATAAGTACGTGTCTCTTTACCACCAGATATTACCAAATCATCTGAAAATTTAGCTGATGACGATAAGAGATTGTCGGTCGTTATAGGTATCGGATCAATTGATTCACCATCAAATTTATAAATACCACCACTTTACGATAAAATTTATAATAAATTAGAATATATTTTATATAATAAATAAATTAATTTAAAATGCTTACTTTAACGAGGGTATCATACGAACAAATCGTCCATTACTAGTTAATTCTAAACGATGAATATTTGACGATATTAATGGTCCCGGTCCGGTAGGTATGCTCCAACGTATTTTACCTCCCTTTATAATATCCAAAGCCGATAAACGTCCATCCAACGTAGTAACATAAAGCAATCTAAGGAAATAATAAATTTTTATTAAAAAATTAATACATCTGCCGTTACATCTAAAAGTGTTACACTCTTGAGACGTCAAAAGTCTGATCATCAAAAGTTAAAGATTTCGATATAAAGTAATCTGAAATCGGGTAACAAAACCTGGTTTATGAAAATAAATTACAGGAATTATGCATCCGATTATTCTATAATATCAATACTTCATGTATAGAAAAGTGCAGAATAAATGTAATACTATTTTAAAAAGATCGAAAATTTCAAACTGATCCAAAATCTATAATGAATGTAAAATATATAATATATT
>KK351395.1:22697-39994 GCA_000671755.1 Glossina brevipalpis | reverse complement strand
AAAAAAAAAAAAAAAAAAAAAAAAAAAAAAAAAAAAAAAAAAAAAAAAAAAAAATTCATAATTATCCATTTTCTAAGCCAAAGAGACGAATTGCATATGTATTCGGGAGCCATACTTCATCAGAAAAAGAGCGTGTTTGAACCTGCATTATATACATAAACAACTTGTTCTATTTACCTGAGAATGCATACAAAAATACTCACATTTGTCTGGAGATACTATTTATACATAAGATTGTGTATTCTCTAAAAAGTGTTTCGAGGCGATTATGTGTACTTTTGCAGTTGGTTAAAATATAAAATCAACACATTAATATCATTGATTTTGCTAACGTTAAGGAGCAAGTAGCTGGAATTTAAAATTATTTTTATATTTTTTTTTTGGCGGGAATTCTTTGCTTGTATAATACATTAATTGTATGATGCAACATGTTGCTTATAAAATGTCTCTTTTTTTTTTTGAAATAAACTATTTTTTTATAATTAATTTTATTTATTTATTGATTTTCCTTTTCATTTGTAAATATTCGTTGCCATCGTTGCTTTACTTTCATAGCTTAAAACAAACGTTAGGGTGTTATGATGAAAAAAAAAAAAAAAACGTGATAATAACGTTTGCAAAAATATGAGGAGAGACTTGTATTTTTGTTATTACAAATTATGACTCATTATCAAATGCTTTTAAGGTCGTTAAAAAAAAAAAAAAAAGAAAAAGAAAAAAGAAATGATAATTATTTACAGTTCTGTAAGTTGAACACAATTCTCTCCCACAGTGATTTCGTAACAAAGTCTTCTAGATATTAAATAAAAATAAAATTAATTATTTATAGGAACACAATCAACTCTTATAACGCATATCTACTTAAAATGTTATATAAACGAAATTGTATCTCATGTTTTCAGTTTTATTTATCACAAGCAACACACATAATTTGAAACAAAAATATATGCCAAGAAAATAATATTAAACTAAAACCTTGAAAAAAAATACATTAAATAACTGAAAAGTCCAGAACATTCGATCAAGTGGTAGCATTATAAATAACAAACAAACAAACAAAAAAAAGTAAATAAATACAATATTTTTGCCCTCGACTTAATCTTCACTTACCTTTGGCCAATAGTGCGTTCGTTCTTTCCATCGTTACAATAAGATATAGCAGGAGGCTGCTGCTGCTTTTCTATTAAACTTTGAGCATTACTTTCGGCCAATATATTTCCAATCGCTAATGGCATAATTGACGGATCAACTGTAGATGCCGAAACAGCGACAGCTACTATTGAAGTAAGCACAGTGAGTTGAAAGATCGACTTCCGATAATTGCTTATGGCTTTCAAATCATTTTGAATGCCCATAATTCTCAAAAAAAAACAAAACAAAGATATCAATTTGAGAATAATTACCACAAATGTGCGGTTCACGAAAATCACGAAAAAGTGCGTTGACGTTATCCGAAATAAAAAAAATTTAAAATTAAACCACAATTTTAAACTACACCACCGCAAGATGTAGGAATCGCGACACACAAATTTGGAATGCGTTAATAAATGCGTTGTTTTTAGCCATCAATAAATTCAACGCTGACGCTGCTCTTGCCTGCATCACACTTTTGTTTGGATTAAATAGAAGGTTTTTTTTCTTTTTTTTTTTTCTATTTAACAAAATTAAACACGTCGTGTTATTAACTGTTAATTTAATTAATTAAGATTTCTTCTAACTTTTAAAAAAACAGATTTTTCCGATTAAAAATAAATACTGTGATTGGACAGATAGCCCTACTTGTAAAATTTACTAAGGAATACGTATACTTAAAACGTCAAAAAAAGAGTTGCCATTACAGCGATTACATCATTGACAAAACAATATGGTTACCTATGTTCAATCGAATTAAATCGATCCTGTTGTGTGCTTATGGGAAACAATTAATTAATTATAAAATTGAAAAATAAAGCGATAAATAAATAGAAAATAAGCAAAAATAGAAAACGAAAGACGTTTATCAAATATTCATATATATTTACTCTTGTTATCTGTAAAAAATGACTTAGAGAAAATTGTATGAAATTTGCGGGATAAAAAAATTTCACAAAACATAATTATGCAAGCTACAATTTGTGGAAGTTCATTTATAGACGATCTCACCTAAAGAATTATTAAGAAATAAAGTCCATAAATATTACCAAATTGACGTTTTTGAGGACGGGAACCAAAATGAATTTTTAATGGATTTTTTAGAAGTACAATGACAGAAATTGTAGATCAATTTATCGAAATGATGCAATTGTCTTTGCCACGGTTACTTTTTTTTCAAAAAAAATCCTTCCTAAACTAAATAACAGAGGGCAGTAAATTACGTGTTTGAAATAAAGTTAAAGTTTTAATGTGCACCTTGTTTATTTGTACATAGTTTTAGTTTTAATTTTTTTTTTTTTTTTATAATAAATAAGTCTTTTATTAATGTGATTTAAAGGTGTTTAATAATAAAATTGTTGACTATTTTCATTTACATATTTTCAAATGCTTTGGCATAGTATCCTAATAATGGTTTACTTACTTTCAATTCTATGGGATAATTGCGTAACTTTTAAGCAATATGCTCTTTCGATAAAAGGGAAAGTTTTTCCAAACTTTGTGTAAAACTTTCATTGTCGCTTGCATGTATTATCATCATCCGGCATCATATAACTCTTAATTATCGCTTTGCTTTTCATTTTTAGTCAACAATTAATTATCGCATCTTTTTCTTTCTTATTTTCTTGTTAATGGTTGAAGCTGAAAAAATTAGAAGCAAACTGAGTATCGTTTGTTTTCTATAAACAACTATTATACATGAAATAAAAAATGGATTATAGTTAATTCATAAATTTAATTTCAAGAAATAATATAAATTCTAATATGAACAAATTAGTCGATTACTCATTTACGGTAAACGAATAATATTAAGTTTAAATTTTTTTATGTTTGCCTTTTACAGCTGATTTCTCATAGAAATGCTCTAAAAGAGATTTTTATGATAACTTTTCTTGGTTTATTCTGAATACTATAATGCATTAATTTTAGTCTCTCCAGACTTGATGTAACGGGAGAGAGTATTTCACGGCAGAAAGTGATAATCAAGAGTTAAATGTGCTGAACATATAAGACAAATTAATTGTTTCTGGTCTGAAAGTCATAAGCCAAAGTCACTTCATTTAACATCGTTAGCTATATTCTTTATACTCTACTTAGCACATCTGTGTTGTTTATACTTTAGCTAGTAAATATATTGTTCAAATGTTCCATCTCTAAGTGTTCAAAAGAAAAGTATGATTATCAAAGAAAAATAACTCTCTAACTTGAAGAACTTACGAATAACTAACAAAGAGAAAAATAGCAAAAACGATAATCCAAACCAAATTAGAAATACATTTAAATGCTATAATTTAACACATTAATTTAATGCTGTAGAGAAGTTTTCAAATTCTGGAGATTTAAAATCGTAATAAAAAAAAAAAAAAAAAAAACAGTAAAATAGATGTAAAACGACTGTAATTCACCTTAAATATGAATTTAAATAATTTAAAATTTCATCAAAAACTGGTGCCGGAAAATTATTTAAAGTTAGCTTTAGAGGCCCAGAAATGTAAAGAAATACAAGTAAAAGAATTGCTAGAAAAGGTAATTAGAAATAATATATAGATAATGAAACATTATAGATGATTATCTTATGAATTTTCCTTTAATGAGAATTAGCGTAAATTACCTGATATAGGTTGGCCAGATGAGCTTATAGAACAAGTTATTCAACAGTTGGCTGCCCTCGATAATAATAATTTTGAACATAAAATTGGTTTAGGTGAAAGAGAAGCTCGCATAATCAGCAGTAAGTAAAAAATACAGTTAAGCGAGCTAAATTTATATATATATATATATATATATATATATTCTTTTATATATATGTATATATTCTATATATATGTATATTTTCTTTTAAGAATTAGTAAATCGCAGAAATTATGGTTTTGGACATGGCATTGGACGTTCTGGTGATTTATTAGAAGCTCAGCCGAAAGCTGTTGGCTCAACAATTTTGGCACAATTAAGCAACGCCCTTGTATTAGATTTAATGCGTTTACAAGGTATTAAATCGGTTAAATGTTGTTTTATAGTACCTATGGCTACCGGTATGACTTTAACATTATGTTTACTAAGCTTAAAAAAACAACGGCCCACGGCTAAATATGTTCTATGGTCTAGGATAGATCAAAAATCATGTTTTAAAAGTATTACCACTGCCGGTCTAATACCTATCATAATAGATACGATTAGAAGAAATGAACAAAGTGGTTTATTTACTGATCTTAAAAAATTCGAAGAGAAACTCTTATCTATAAATCATGAAGAAATATTATGTATAATGTCAACAACAAGTTGTTTTGGTCCTCGTAACTGTGATGATATTATAAATTTAGCCATTTTATCAGCTAAATTTAATATACCGCATGTAGTGAATAATGCTTATGGCCTTCAGAGTACTTATTTAACACATCAACTTGAACAGGCAAATAATGCAGGACGATTAGATCTTTTTATACAAAGTACAGATAAAAATTTGATGGTACCTGTGGGTGGAGCAATTGTTGCAGGATTTCAAGAATCATCAGTACATCATGTAGCTCAAACTTATTCAGGTATACATTAGGTTGCTATGAATATCAAAAATGCATTAATTAATCATAATCATTTTTTTTTTTTAAATGTAGGTCGAGCTTCTTCTTCTCAGTCATTAGATGTTTTAATAACATTATTGTCTTTGGGCAAAATTGGTTATCAAAATTTAGTTAAAGAGCGTAAAACAAATTTTGCATATTTACAAAAGCAATTGGAAGAATTTGCTGAGAAATATAATTGTCGCATAATAAAAGCTAAAGGTAATCCAATTTCATTAGCTTTGGAATTGAAAAGATTACCAACTGAAGAAGCTACCAAATTGGGCTCGATGTTATTTACACGTGGCATATCCGGAACACGTATAGTAACAAAAGCTTGTAATAAAATCGTAGACGGATTTGAATTTATTGGTTAGTAAATTTTGACAAAAAAAAGATCTTTTTATTTCATATTTTAACTTATTATTATTCTCTATTATTAGATTGGGGATCTCATGAAAACAATCTTGATTGTGCTTATTTAACGGCAGCTGTTTCCATTGGTTTGCAATTATCAGAAATTGATGCATTTATTCAAAAACTACAACAATGTTGGCAAGATATAGAAAAAAAAACAAGAAAATAAAAATATCTGAGAATATTTTTATTATCGTTAATGATCTTCATTTTCATCAATATTTGATGTCCTCTCTTAGAACGTGCCATCCATTATCTGCATTTGGTATCTATTTCCAATTGTTTATTATAAAAAGCCATAGAATAGAAAACCCACCCATATCCTTTTTGTTTACTAATTTAAATACGAATTAATTCTGTAAGACGTACGATGCGGCCTATATATCTAATAAGTCGATAAGATCTTATTGATTGATGAGTTTTTCTTGTTTGCTAATTGACTGCTTTTATCTTGATGTTCAGATGATTGGGCATCTTTGATTTGAAGTAATTCAAATATTGAAAGTTCGATCAGTTTTTTATTCATCTGGTCTTCAAACCAGAAGAATGAATTCAATATTTGACTAATTAAAAATTATTGATTGAAGGAATTGAGAGATGTTCATGCAAATATTAAAATAGACAAAGAAAATGTTTAGTTATCTAAATGTCGAATTTAAAAAGATAATTCAGTAACACACACACACACAAAAACATTTGTGGAAGTCCTTCGCAACATAACTCGTGTTTTGTATATCATTCTTATAAAAATTTTCTAGATCTTTCTGGCTTTGAAGTATATTTTTACTCATTGAGTTTTTAATAGATCAATTAAGTCATTTTTTTTCATGAGGATAATCTTGAGAATATTTTTAATCTATGATCTCTTTTAATAGAGGACTTGAAGTAGAAAGATTTTTTTAAAGGATGATGCAGAAGATCATTTTTTATTTAATTTCAAATTTATCTTGACTGAAATAAGATAAAAGTTTTTCGATTGCTTGGGCGTTTTATATCCAAATTCCAACTGCACTTATGTTAAATCTCAATATTCAATATAAATTTGCGATCAATAAAGGGCACTGATAGCATGATGATTATATACACATGCACACACACACACACACACACACACTGTTCTACTGTTGCAGATTTGGCAACGGGCGGCCTCAAGTGCTTCCGAACGAGATAACGAACGTAATGATCGGCAGTGCAGCAGCTTGGAACACCCTAGACGCTAGCAATACCCCCATCGAGTTACGCCGACTGGAGAGACAATGGCCGGAGAGAAGAGGCAGTAAAGGCCAATAAGCGACGACTCCACTAAGGTCCCGCCAAACTATGCGTAATAACTGTAAGGAGCCTTCGTGAAGTAATACTAACGGTAGTCCCGCGGAGGAGAGTGGTAAATGAGGTGTGTGTGGGGGGTAGGTTTAGTACGTAGGCGCCATGGATGTTGATGCTACTGGCACGAGGCGGTAGTATCTATGAAGATTCCTACCCCCAGCTCGCATAACAAAAACACACGATCACACACACACACACACACCTCTCTCTCGATGTCGTGTGTGTGTGTGTGTGTGATCGTGTGTTGTTGTTTGTTTTGTTTCTCTCTCTATGTCGTGTGTGTGTGTGTGTGTGCATACATGTATATTTTATGATGAAAATCCGTTCCAATAGTCGATCTTTTTGAATTCAACCACTTAGGTTCTCATGAGAACTTAATCTTCATATCACAACGTAGACTTGTTTCTAGTACTTTCAAGTTGAAGAATAAGATTTTTAACAGGAAAATTAAAGCTGTTAAATTTTTATCGTCAGTTTATGCTTTAGGTCCTCTTTCCACGACTTTAAAATGGAAACAAAGTATATTTCATTACGAAAATAAATGATGTATTCGTCAAAGTGGTCTATTGTAAGGTGTTTGAATTTATTTCCCTTTTTTTATTTTCATATTAAGTTTTTAAAAAATATATTTTTAATTATCGCGTTTTTGACTTGCTGCAATACATTCCTTCAATTGCTTGCTAAACTCTTCGGCTAATTTGATATTTTTGAAACGTACAGCCAACTTTTCCAAAACACCTTCGGGGCATTCAGCATAATTCATGGCCCCCCATAGAAAGCTTTTAGGATTTTTGTTCATTTCATTGAAACTAAAATCAGCATTAACCACTTGATTCAGGATCAGTTTATAGATTTGTTCGCGACGCATTACCATACGATACGTTTGTTTGGCGGGATGAAACAATATTTTCAATTCCCCAACGCCTAAATGATTCAAAATAAATTAAAGGACATTTAAGATTTTATAAGAATTCATTGATTACCTCGTTCTTTCCATTCTTTGTTGGTATCATCCCAGCGGAACAAAGTAGCTCGTTCACCGAAACGTTTCATTTCTTCTTCTTCACCTGTTGTAACTACAATTTCGTCCGGTAACTCAATAATAGGCTCATACTGAGGATCGTAATTTTCATCCGTAGTATCGTTTTCTGCAGTACTTCCGAGACCACTTTGATTATTCTTCGTATCATTCAGACTGGTGTCTTTAGAAATATTTTTATCGTTATATTTTTGTTCTGTTAGACGCTTAGTCAAGCTTGCAAAAGCATTCTCATCCGTAAGTCCTATAAAAACTCCGGGACGAGGTTTTTCATTCGTCTTTGCTAATGCTTGCGTCGCGTTGTCATCTTTGGAAGCTTTAGCTGCTAAACTAGCAAAATCAATTGATGCTGTCGCAGTTTTAGACAAGTCCGTGAATGTTCCAGCGTCAACAGAACTAGTATGTGCGGTTGTAGCGAAACCTCCGAATAAAGAAACACCACTTCCTTTGGTAGTGGGAGGTGCTATTTTTTCAAATACAAATCCACCTGCTGGGGTAGCCTTGTTAGATGAAAAATCTGTAAAACTAGTGAGCGATGAGCCGAATATAGAATTGTTCACACTAGCGGCATTAGAATTATTAGTCGAAGACCCGAAAATCGATCTAGTTGTATTGCCGATTGCTGGAGCACTATTGCCGAATATTGGTGGTTTTTGTCCAAAAATAGAACCACCGGATAGGCTATTGCCTGTGCCGCCAAAAATGGACACAGATTGTGTTTTGTCATTGGTTCCAGACGTTAAATTAGCGACACCAGAAAAGATTAATTCGTCGTTAATATTTTTCTTTTCTTCGAGGCCACCGAATATAGCGGAATAAGCTTTTGAATTTTCCTGTGAACGATCGCTTTGCGAGACCGCTGTTGTTTCATCATGAGTTGTCTTTGTTGTGTTGTCTGCTGTGGCAGTAAAGGTGCTCACAAGCTTTTTCTTAAAACTTATCGAACTGTTTGGTGTTGCCTTTGTTGATGTCGTTACGGGTGAGAGGGAAGTTTGCTTGATTAAAACTAAGGACGGTAATACCATCGGTAGCGATGGTTGATTTTTGATGTCCTCTTCATTAATGAATGTTCCTTTATATTCCTCGACGATATAGTTGAACTTTTCAGGGTCACATCCTCGGCAACCAGTACAATCTGTTTTCGGTGCTGCAAAGAAATTCAATGGCAGCTTTAAATCGTTCGCCAATTTTTTATTTTCTTCATCCTTGCCTAAGTCACTTGAAGTTGCTTCCAAGCTAGTGGAACTTTTTATAGAAGTATCGCTACCAACTGTTTCTATTATTGGTGACGCACTGCCGTTTAAAGCTCTTTTAACAGCTTCCATAAAATTTTCGGCAATTTCTTTATTTTTGAAACGCAACGAAAGCTTTTGTAATTCGATGGCTTCTTCACTGAAATCGTTAACTACAAACAACCAAGATTTATGATCTTTACGCTTGTAATCCACGTCTTCGTTTAAAGCGTGATTTAAACAAATTTTCAAGACTTGGTCGCGACGCATAACTACTCGTAACTTCTTAGTTTCTTTATGCCGTAATATTTTCACGTTGCCTATACCACGCTCCTTCCATTCACCTTCAGTGAAACGATATAGTTTAGCCCGATGTACATACAAAATTTCCTCATCTTCTTCACCGGTTTTCACTTTAATCTGAATAAGAACAAATATAAAAGAAAAGAAACAATGAAATTTTAAAAATTCTATCCCTTTTTGGGGAGTATAAAAACAGAACATTTAACAAATTTTGATATTTAGAGCTCTAATAACCCTCTAATAACCCGTTTCATTATAAATCTACTTCGAATTTAAAACTCACCTTTTCAGGTAATGGTATGACCGGTATAAAATGTGCACTACTTTCCTCTTCATCTGGATATTCACTTTCGGTGTCTTCATCTCCAGCCGCATCAGCATCGCCACCGAACCTTAAGGGACTCTTAACCGTTTTTCCGGGACTCTTTGGTTTTAATGTAAAGTTGAATTCCTTTCGGTTCAAAGAAAAAGCATCGCTTGCGGATTCTTGACCAGTATTTATTTTACATAAATTTAGCGCTTCTGCGTTTTGAAGTGGTAGATCAGTCCAAAAATGTGGTTTCTCAGCGGATTCCATTGTAAAAGTAGCTGGTTTAGATGACGTAGTTGTGGCAGCAATTGTAGACAAACTTGTGGATGTAGTTAAGGATGTCGCAAAAGTGAACGCACCTGCGGCAGGAATAGGGCCTGCATTAAAACCAAAATCGACCTTAGGCACTATAATTTCACTCTTCGAAGTATTCGGAAAGCCAAAACTAAACTTTTGGGTTGGTTTGGAAACAGAATCGACGTTAGCGTCGGCCACTTTCTTGGTGATAGTGTTATTTTTTGGAGTTTCACAAGCCATACAACGGACTATATCGTCAACGTTGGAAATATAGCAACTAGAGCAAACCCATGAGCCTGCTTTTGGTTTGAATTGATCTCCAAACCCGTCGATGGATGTTAGCGATGGATGGGTGAGATCCGTAACAGATTGCTTATCCGAAGATGCGGCGCCAGTCTTTGGGGCAATCTCTGATTTCCGAAATGTAAAGGTGGATTGAATCGGTAAAGATTGCGTTGATTCCGTACTTGCCGCAACAGTTGCTGAAAAACCAAAATTGAAAGTTTTGCCACCGGGAGCCAAAATATTAGAAACCGATGTCTTCGAAGGTACTGTATTGTCTTTAGGTGAGTCGCATGCAATACAGTATAGTCTATCGGATTCATTTGAAATATAACAAGCCTGACAAGTCCAAGAACCAATTTTCGGTTTAAAAGCATCACCGAATCCTTGTTTTGTTTTATCATCCTTTGATTCTTTTTCAGGTTTCTTTGAGTTTGCCTCAGAAGAGATTTTATATGATTGGACATTGGCCTCTTCCCCCTTCATACTCATCCGATCCTGAGCTTCAAGAATAGCCTTATGAAATTGTTTGCATACTTCCGGTGTCTTAAAACGAACTGTCAGCATTTCCGCCACCAATTCATTGTCGGAGAAGTCCTGACCAGCCCATGACAGGGCGGTTTCTGAATTTTTCATATATGTAAAAGCAGTATCCTTATAAACACGTTGATTACAACATAGCTTGTGCACTTGTTCGCGCCGCATTAAAAGACGTAACTTGTGAATATCATCTTTGTCTTGCAATAATTTTATATTTCCCAAGCCTTTTTCTTTCCACTCGCCTGCTTTCTTATCGAAGCGCAACAATTTGGCTCGATGTTCAAATAAGACAATTTCATTTTCTTCGCCTGTATTAACCTCAACGATGTCGGGTAACGGTATAACAGGTTGAAATTCTTTAGTCGACACGAAGTCATCTTCGACGTCGGAAGCTGTCGATTTGTTCAAATTGCTTGTTGCATTTTCTTTGCTCATCAAACTTGGAGTCGCGATTGTTGTAGTAGGAGTGCTAATGCTAAAAGGTGTAGTCGTCGATTTATTTAAATTATTAAAAATGCTGGCGAACGGTGACGCTGCAATGGTGTTGTTGGTATTAGAAATGAGGTTTATCGATGCGGTGGTATTAGTGACAGTAGAAACGGAACTTAGCGGTGACACGGTGCTGGTGATACTAGAGGTGGGTCCTACAAATGTATTGGTATTGACGGTACTAGCACTAGAGCCTATCGAGACGAAAGTGTTTGCCGTTGGAACATTGCCGAATGTGAAATTGGTAAGCGGCGAAAATGTAGCCGTTGTCAATTTGGGCAAGTCGGCTACAGTTGAATGTACTGTGTTAGGAATACCAAATAGCGAATTAGATCCACTTGTCACATTTTCGGTCTTATTAGTCGGAGTGCTTGTAGCAAAGCTACGAATTGTCGATTTTGCAAGTGAAAAGGGAGTTGTTGCTGTTGTTGTTGTTGACGTTTTCTCTGTTCCCTTGTTTTTTAAAATTTTCGTTTCCCGTTGGGCTTTGTTAAAGACTTCCTGAAATGTAGAGGCCGTTTCTGACAACTTGAAACGAACAAAAAATTTTTCTACTCTTAACTCTTCGTCAGCAAAATCGTTGGCGCCCCAGATAAAGCCTCTGTTTTCATCCTTGGGGATAGTAAGTGACATTTCTGGTGTTATTTTATGATTGGCACATATTTTATGGGTCTGATCACGTCTCATGAGTATGCGGTACGCACCCTCTTTATTCTTCAAAATCTTAATATCACCGATACCCCTTTCCTTCCACTCTTTCGCTACATGACGAAACAGTTTAGCACGATGACAAAACATGACTTCTTCATCTTCCTCTCCTGTACATACAACAATTTCTTCAGGTAAAGGTATAATACCTTTAAAATCGGGCCTTGCGTCATATTCCAATTCTGGATCAGATTTGTTAATATCGCCGTCAAAAATTTCTGTGTTTTTGTCTTTCAAAGATGAAGATGCGGCTGCAGCTGCAGCAGCCGCAGCAGCAGCTTCCACCTCGGGCTTAAAAGTAAACGTAGCAGATTTATTGAAAGTTTCTATAGGAGTTATAGGAGTAGCAAGTACAGTAGCGCTATTCTTGGTCATCGTGCTTATCGATGTAGAAGCACTGTTAAACATCTGAGAGCTGCCTCCTCCCAATTCTAAATGTTGATTTCCAAGTATACTTGATTTAAGGTGATGCGAAGGAATTGTTACACTTAACGTCGGTTGTTGTGGCGATTGCAAAGTAATACTATTTGTGGTTGGCAAAGGATCTGAACTTGTTATTACTACGTTGGCAGGGGGTCCTTTTTCAACTGGTTGACTATTCAAGGCTGAAGTCATATTGAAATTAAGTCCTCCGGAAGCCGGGTGTGGTATATAAGGAAACGGAAGTTGGACGTTACGCTGGTTAGCTTGAAGCGAGCTTTGGTGAACGCCTTGTGTACCCGTTAAATAAGCATTGGGTTGATTGTGGCCATAGAAATTGAGCGGATAATTGGCACCAGTCGATGGAAACATGGTATTGCTAAAGGCGTTGGGTGGTATATGCATAGGATTAGGTGTTTGCAAACGCGGCTGTTGACCCATAAATGGACTGTTGGTCATAAGACCTGCAGATCCGTTGTTAGCGGCAGAATACTGATTCGATGACATGAATGCAGGAGCGGTAGTAACAGATGTTTGCGGTTGTTGATATAATTGTTGTCGTAAAGCGTCCTCGATTAAATAAAAATCATCCAAGGCCTTCGATGCATCATCACGCGATGGTGGAATTGATGATATTCGTGCTTTTTTCATAGCTTCTTCCAAATTTCCAATTCTATCCTTCATTGAAACAATATCCTTAGCAACTGTTTGTAATTCAGGTTTGAAATTTTCTAAAATTTCCTCCTTCAGAAGAATTAGAGTAGAGGCCATTTGTTTAATTATGTTTTCTATCTCTTGATTATGAGCGGCAGGTGTGAATTGGGCAGATGCCGTTGTCTCTCGACGAACTCCACTCAAATTTCCTTGCGCATATGGGGACATAATGAAAGAATCTTGACATACGTCGTTTTCGGCGCCTTCATAAAAACTCGAGTTATTATAAAGACTGGAATAATTGTCCATCAAAGAGTCATCCAAGAAAGTAGCTAATAATTGCTTTACTTTTTTAATTTGTTGGTGAATGATCGTGTTTAATGGATGTGTGGTATCGACGTAAAAACTGCTCTTCAACAAAGCCAAAGTTTGGTTAAGACATTCAGTCGCTTTTTCTAGATTTAAACGCCTCGTTTTCCTAGTTGTTGTTTTAGCTCCGTCTAATTTAAGATAGGCTTCTGCTTGCCAATAAGAGGCAAACGGTAATTGAAGATTTGCTAAATCCTCTATTAAATCCTCATATCCGCCTCTTTTAAAGTAACGTTTGGCTAAATGGGTTACTGCATCTTCAGCAGCATTAGTTAATTCACGTTCAATGGCTGCAGATTGTGCTCTAGCGTACTTGAAATACTTATCAAATGGCTCTAAAATTCCATTTTTGTGCATTTTGAACAAATTCAAGCCAGTTTTATAAATGGATTCGGTCCTAGCTTCTAACAACGATTTTTCCACGGGTCTTTCCGTAATTTGTGCTCTGGCTTTAAATATTTGACCGAGTTTAAACATGATGTTCAAATCTATTCTAGGACCATTCACACCGCGCACTGCTTCAATCCCATTTTGGAGGATGATTTTTAAGTCCGTTAAATCAGAGCCATATTTCAAGTTTTTGTAAACTTTATATGCAGCATTCCACCACTGCGCCTGTTCATCGGTACATAATTGTGACTGCATATTGGCAAATGGAAGGATAAGTGGTTTTCCAGTGGAATTGTTTTTACCAAAAAGATAGTTATCACATGTTTCACGCTCAACTTGTACAGCACGTTTAACTTGTAGAGTAGCTGCATACATAAAGCTATCAACGTCTAATTGATTTAGCGATTCAGCACCGCAAAAATTTAAATTCTGTGTAGAAAAATTAAGACCGTTAAAGTATCGTGCACGGACAAGTGCTAGATTATCTCTGCCCAGGCACAAATAGACGGCGTGTTGTAGGGATTCTGGTTTGAAATACTGAGAATCTTCTTCATAACGTTCCACATTAGCATAAGAGGGCATCTCATATATCGGTTCGCAGAATTTATGGCATTTAACGAGTAAAGATGATCGTTGCTCTGTTTTCTGATCACTGTTGAAAAATATTGTCGTAAAAATTTTGCAGCGCCATTGGCCATCAGCACACGTTTTTCGTACGCAAGCAAGCAAATCATCACCGCTAGCCCACAAATACTTCCCTTGATTGCTTAATAAATTATTGACATTTTTTGAAGTTCTCTCGTTTTCAATCGCCGCTCGATTGCATACGCAAGAAAGTAAAATTCGACCGACCTATAAATATATATAAAACATTAAACTTGTATTTAATTAATTATTTAGATTTTGACTAAGATTATTATTCGGACATTTAAATTTCCTTATATCTATCAAGAGAATTAGATTTGCTTAATATACGCAAGATATACAAGTTGGCATCGGCCCTTACCCTTATTAAAATGATAGGTATTAAAAATGCAATAGTTTTCTTCCGTGTTTTTCATACTAACCTGAGCGCACCGAAACGATCCCTCACGTTGGCACAAAGTTGTTAATAGTCTACCAATTTCATCGCAATATTTTATCCATGGTTCTTCGCTTCTTAGAGGCTGTACTTGAAAGGCTAAGAGCAGTAGCGGTAGTGCAAGTCGAACCGTTTCATCCCATTTTTTGTCATTCTTCAATAACTTATGTTTAAAAATCAACGAAATGATGTGCAACAGCAACTGGCCACGATAATGATCAAAAAATACTTCCACTAATCCCTTTTCTGTACACAAGAAATCCGAGGCTTGAGAAAATTTAAAAAGATATTGATCGAGTTTGAAAAGATAATTCGTTGTTTCGTTGATATCAACTGAGGAATTAGAAGTAAATGATATCTGGACTTGGCGCTCTAAACAAATGATTAACAGCAACCAATAATCCCAACCTTTCTTGACATCCGGCTGTTTTTCGTATTGGCTTAATGCCAGCCATATTACGTTATACCATTCAATACTATTAGAAAATTCATTTTTCTGTGACATTTCCAGTTGATAAACATAATTGAAAGCATCGAGTATTTGATTCTTTTCTATATAATAACGCACCAAATGGATACGCAATTGAACACAATTAGGACGATCCATAATTTTATTCTTCAACAAGGATTCAGTCTCATTGACTTCCACCAACTTCAGACGTAATTCAAATACAGCGTCATCTTGAATCTTTTCGGATTCAGCCAACTCGCACCAATACTTCGCTTTATTAGAATTAACATTATCGTCCTCTAACAGCAACCGACAGATTTCAGTTAAAACGTCTGGTTGTTTCGTATTTAACTGTAATGAACATTGAAATGACTCCAAAGCTTTATCGGGAATTTTTAACATTTTGTAAACTTGTCCCAATAGCTTGTGAGCCTCGGCATTATCCTTTTTAATACTTAGATATGAGTTCAAATATTGTTTAGCTGTTGCGAACTCATTAATTTTATAGTACAGCTTGGCAATTGTAAAACCACGTAGATCACGCTTGAAAGGAAAATACAATACAAGAAAAAATATATAAGAAATTTATAAAACACAATATTTAAGTTCGATTCTTTAAAAAAAAGTTAATGAGAATCTAGACAAAAAAAATAATAAAATAGTGGCTGAAAGGGACTTCCCAGGCCTGTTGTATATTTTCGTTTTTTTTTTCTTCTTACACTAAGATTAATAACATCTAGTGATTTTTATTTGCAATCCATGAAAAAAAGTTATTCAGTAATAGTCGAACGAATGTCATTAAATCCGCTTCATTATCTAAGATCAAGATTTTAATATGCGCTGCAAAACCAATGAAAAGTCTAGCGAAACAGACTATCTCACATACATAATTGCATACAAATATACCGTTTTTATATTCATGTGAGACGACAAAGATTTTTTATAATCACAGGATTTGAAATTCTAAGTACTACGTGTTAACCATTAAGAGGTACAGTTATTTTATTTTATTATTACGAACATTGCGACGAACATTGCTTTGTCTGTACATGCTTTTGCATCCCTTATGTTAGCAAAAAAAAAAAAATTACAATTCATTTGCTTACCTCAGTTTCCGACCGCAATCTGGAAAAAGCTCGAGTTACATGGGCATCTAAATCCTTTTTGTTTTTAAACATTTTCTTTTTTTCTTTTTTCTAATCAAAACTCTCGTCACACTTACTTATGTTGCCTTGCTTCTCGCACCGAAATTTTTTAAGTGAATAAATAGTTTTATATCAATTATTTTCCACAGAAATAATTTGATTCGATGTGCAATGCAGTGTACTACTATGTATATTTAGTTATAATTACACACAGTTAATATCCGCAACTTTATATTTCTAATAGAAATTTCTTCGGATTCTAGATTCTTTTCTACTTTTCTTCGCATTAACTGTTCGCGCCGGCTCGGTCGCTTTATACAGAGTTACCTAATCACTTATTCGGCGTCTTGGAGTGTTTACAATTATTTGTGTTGTCTCATCAATAGGAAAACCAAAAAAAATAATAAAAAACGGTATTTGGCAACAATGGAAGCGTAATAACTTCAAGTAAAACTAAACAAATAAAATATTTTTATGATAATATGCCATATATATATTATAACAATAATTTATTTCAAGCGCAAAAAAAAAAAAACAATTGTTTTCATTCTTTCTTAATAATATATTGCAATGAATTTTCAAAAGCTTATAAACCGTGCAAACGTAAACTTTCTGTAAAAAAAAACACGGCTCAAACGTACGCCTAAAACCCTACAAACATTAGTACACATATATTATACTTTACGACGTTTTGTGGGAATTAAAAAACCATAAAATGTAACACTCAAATATAAACGTATGGAAAGCAATGATACAATGAAACTACGTATTTTCTGCTTGGTTGTAATCATGTAACTTTCCGATAGTCGCTTTCTGCAACAACAAAATTAGTGTCGGTTTGAACAAGTTTGCATTAGTATTGAATATAAACTAATAAAAAGTACCACAATCTTTTTTATGTAATTTTGTGATAGTCGTTTTCTACGCTAAAATACAACTACAGTGGGTAAAAGCCAAACTCGTACACCACAACATTTTTTTTCTTTGTCCGATTTTTTATACCCAAAATATAATTTGAGAAAAGTTCATTATTAATTTTTTATAGCTTATTTCACTAACTTTTAATAACAAAAACCAAAAAAGAAAAATTTTGATTTTTAACAATATTATTTAACGACAAAGAAAAACAGCAGTAAATTCAATGCCAAAGCCAAAC
>KK351394.1:60002-70616 GCA_000671755.1 Glossina brevipalpis | reverse complement strand
TGTTTTATGAAAATATTTATTGAAATTAATTTTTTTTTTTTTTTTTGTTTGATGCCACATATGATGCACTGTCTCTATAAAATGGCAAAAATGTCTGAATTTCTCTATTTGCAAAGTAAGATTTTTTTGATATATTCATCATCAAAAAATACAAAGTATACTGGGTTGATTCTTTCGTTTTGCAATATCTAGAAATGTAAAGGAATTTTAGAAAAGGGAGCCCGAACTGGACATAAGGACAAGATAAGAAATAGTATAGTATTTTATATAAAATTTGTATCTGACAACTACTTACTTAGAGTAACAAGTCAATTAAATGTTTAATAAGCACATAGGCGTGTCCGCTATAAGCAAGGACTTAAATAATGGATCAATTCGAGCTACGAGTAAAAAAAAAACTCATAATTTTTAGGAAATTTTTGGCACGAAGAGACGAAAGAAAAACATTTCCTTGTTAGACCCTAAACCATTTAGGGTACAAGGTGTATTAAATTTCTATTTGGGTATATATAACACCAAGAAAGGCTTATGACAGTGATCTACATGTTATTATACCGATCGATGCAGAACCATTTTCAGAATCTATTTAAACTTGTCCGTCTATCTGATGTCTATTTATGCATTTATTTTTTTCTAACCTGCAATTTTTGTGACATTTTGACAAAATTTCATATACTTACTTGCTGTGGACAAGGCACGAATGCTAATTAAAATGGATTCGATCGTACTACTGCCCCAAATAACGGCCTATTTGAAAAAAGTTGTTGTATGAAAATATTTTTCATATTTTTCGCTAAAAATCGGTAGAAATTTGGATCTTCACATATAAAACATATGTAAAAAAAATTTGGATCCGATCGGATCATACTTTTTTGAACCACATCTTCCCATATAACCATTGCTAAGACCAATTTTTATAGCCACAACCGATGGTGTTCGCAACTCCCAGAGGAAACTGCGAAGACCCCACAAAGTATATATATATTCTTGATTAGCATCAAATTTAGAATCGATTTGAGCATGTCCGTCTTTCCATCCATTCGTCGATACGTCTGTCCATCTGTCTGCTTATTTGTGTAATATTTGTAGTAAACATTCTCCTAGCCGCAAAAATTAAGATATCGGTTTCGAATTTGGCAGAAACATAGGAAGTTTTTTCATATAAGATGCTATTAAAAATGGGCCAAAACGACCACAGGCCACGCTTACCGTGTAAGCTGAAAACACGTCTGTTTTCCGGCTGTTTTGATCTGGCTGTTTTCCACAGCATTCCATGGCTGGCTATATTCCACCGTATTCCATAAAAGTAAAATAAAAATCTGCCATTTCCACCTATTAAAATGTTCCCCTTTTTTTAAGATAGAGGAGACGGGTATAAAAGATTCGGCACAGTCAATATATTATTTCCTCGCTTGTTAATGTATTATGATGCAAATGCGTCCCTAATGGTAATTTGTTATAAAAATCAAATGTAGTAAATATCGACCACGTAGGTCTTTTTTTGGACCCTACTATAGATATATATATATATATATATATATATGTCGGTTATATATATACATATGTCGGTCTAATTTCTAGTCCTTTTGTAACCGAATTTGACTTAAAAATAAAATGTAATAAATTTCGACCACATAGATCGATTTTTTGGATCCTACTATGTATATATGGATTCTCATAAAAACTAGGCCTTTATATCATGAAAAGTTTTCAAGTTTCATGGTAAAAATTGATCTATTATAGTACTATGTAGTAACAAATTTGGGTGAACTGGGTCTATCGCTTGGATCTTGCTACATACAGAATTTCTCATGAAAAAAAGTCTACCCTTATGTGAAAACAAAGTCTAATTGTTAGTACTTTATGACCGAAAAAGTTAAAGTATAAGGTAATCTTTGACAAAAAGATCTATATCGACTCAGTCAGTTCACGCTGTAGTCCCCTTCCCTAAAAGAACTCCTATGAAAGCTACATCTTTAGATAGAAATAAGGTATAATTTGTCGTATATTTCTACGAAAATAAATGAGAAATATTTTTCGACAAAGTCGCATAGGATATTTCAAGGTCGGCCTTATCCACTATAATTTTTTTTCTCATTTATTTTCTTCACAATTATTCTAAATATTTTATGTTTTGATTGAAAATTTTTCAAAATACTTTTTTACGCACCTATTAATACAATAAACGATAATAAAATTTTAAATTTAATAACTAAACTGACTGGAAAGTTTAGTTAGTTATAGTTTAACTATTTTATTCACAGATCTTTCTCCCCAGTTCAATTACATGAACATGAAAAATTGCGAACTTTTTCCATTGTATCAAATTTTCCTAGATTAAACCCTTTGGGAACATATGTTTTTTATTATTATTTTTAAAAGTTTGGTTCTATACGCTTCCGCCCAACAGCCCAACAGACCAACAGCCAATCAGTCTATCAGCTCATATAATGACAATGAATTTCGAAAACGACAAAAGAAAAAGAAAAAAAAAGAAAAGTGTAGAGAGAGGGGAAACCGTTCCGTTAACAAAGAATTTCTGGCATCACATACACAATTTGATATAATAATCGATTTATTTAAAAGTAAATCCTTAAATTGATAAAAAATTCAAAAATTTATTAAAATTTTTTCGTATTATAAGCAAAAAGCTATTACATACATCTCTACATACAAATGCTGGTATAATCGAAATGGCAGACAAGAAAAAAAAACATGAAATAAAAATCACGCTTTTATCAATAAAAAAAAAAAAAAAAAAAAAAAAAAAAAAAAAAAAAAGCGACCCTTAAAAGGCGAAACAAAACGCTCATAACTATTCATTAAAGGACACTTTTTTTTTTTTTCTGTAACATGAAGAGAAACATAAGAGAAAAAAATCTCGAAAAAAAAATATATATCCGTAATAAAGCAGTAGACAACAACAACAACAACAACATTCTAAGTGATATGCATGACTAATATCGTAACTGGGAAAAGAAAGGTTTACGGCTAACCGAGTATTCATCTATAAAAAAAGGGTTACAACTCTTTTCACTATTATTCTTCGATATTATTGTGTGGGTGCCATAATTTAATAGATATTTGAATGAAAAACCACTCTATTAAATATAAATGTATTTATGATAAACGGACATGTACAAATGTACACAGACAGATACATAGATACATAGATAGATAGATAGATAGATGGATAGATAGATGGTTACATAGGGAACCCAAATATATGCGTAGATATTTTTAGGAAAATTTTTCTATTGAAATTGTTTTTAAGATTTTGAATGCATTCGTTATGTTGTTTTCTAATTTAACCCCTTTTTTTTATCAAAAAGATATAATAAAATGAAAGCAAAGGGAAAAATAGTTTTGCACATTATTAAATTTTCGAGTAGTACTTGAAAAAACGTATAAAAGATGATTGAAATCGTGAAAAAGTACCGCATGCTGATTGTTATTATTATCATTATTATTATTATTATTATTATTAAAATCACATCATATTCATAAACATTTATGAGGGTTGCGTCTTTAGTCCGCCTTTCATTTCATACAAGCATCCTAAGAGTATGTTAAAATTGATTTTTCCATTCGCCGTTATAACCAATGGCAGAGATGAAGTGGGTTTGAAGAGAAAATAAAAATAAAAATACGTCATCATTCGTTTAAATAAATATTTTCAAGGGGAAGTACTTACTTTTACGGCAAAGAAAATTAATTAATTATATTTAAATGAATCGAATTTTACTTACATAAGATCCTCAGTTTTAAGTTCTTCTTGGATGGCCTTGAGTTTCTTCATTAAACATTTAAATGTTTTTGCTTTTACCTCAAGTAAATTTATAAACAAAATAATAACTAATTAAATTAATTAATAGTTAATTAAATATTAAAAATTAAATAATTTAATTAATTAATGATTAATTTAATTAATTAATAATTAATTTAATTAATTAATGATTCATTTAATTAATGAATTAATAAATAATTTAATTAATTAATGATTCATTTAATAAATTAATGATTAATATAATTAATTCATAGTTAATTTAATTAATTGATGATTAATTTAATTAATTCATAATTAATTTAATTAATTGATGATGAATTTAATTAATTCATAATTAATTTAATTGATTAATAGTTAATTTAATTAATTAATTAATTACTGATTAACTTAATTAATTAATAATTAATTTAATTAATTCGTAATCAATTTAATTAATTCATAATTAATGATTAACTTAATTAATTAATGATTAATTTAATTAATTTTAATTATTTGTTTATTTATTAATTTTAATTATTTATTTACTTATTAATTTTGTTCAGTTAAATTTTAAAATTTCTTGGTATTAATTTTATTTATTAATTTGGGGTAAATGAATTGCAACGAATCTTTTATAATTCTGATGCCATATCTCAGCAGGTGGGCTGAAATTTCGTGGGCTAACGTAGAAATATTCTTTTTTTTTGATAGAAGGTCATTGAAAGATTGCATGTATCTTTAAGCTAGATCTATCTATTGTCTAATATGCCTTAGTTGTATTTTCAACAAAGTGTAGTTGTTGCACGCAAGTGGTTGAATCAGTTAAGAAAGAATTTCTCTTAATTCCCTTAGGAGATCCTGGAGGTCTTTAAGCATAGAAAACTTCTTCTTTATAAGAATAGGTTCCTTCTAAACAGTTTTCACTCTTTTCAGAAGAGAAAGCTAGCTCTTGGAGAGAGTTTTTTGATTATATTTATTAATGGTGAATGGTTGATGCATCATTCGTACTGAGTGAATTAGTTAGACTTCACTGTTTTATATAGAGTTTCTAAACATTTTTTTCCCTTCCACTTACCGCTTTTCTTTTCCCCGTTCTCCGAAATTTTTGTAAGTACTTTAATTATTGATTTTTCATTTCTAATGAAAGTGAATCTCTTAAAAATATGTTAGATATTCGGTTACGTTATTGAAAATTTACAAGGCGTGACGTTCTCGGTTAGCGTTACTGTTATTTATCTTTCGCTTCTTTTTTTGCCACTTCTACGATCTAAGTTTGAATTGTATATTTAAGTTATAGTCTAAGATAATGCCAATCTTGTAGTTTTTATCTATATTTTTATACTCACCACCGATTCCAATCTTGTGATTTTTATACTCACCACGTAAAGAGCTAAGGAGTACATTCAATTTGTCATTTTGTTTGTAACTACTAGAAGGAAACTTTTGGAGACTCGATAAACTATATATATTCTTGATCAGCATCATATTTAGAATGGATTTAAGCTTGTCCGTCTGTCCGTTTGAACAATCTCTTGGGGGCAAAAATTAGGATATCGGCTTCAAATTTGGCAAAAATATTGGAAGTTTTTTGCATCGGTTGATATTAAAAATGGACCAAATCGATCACAGGCCACGCCTACAGTATAAATTAAACTGAAAACACGTCTGTTTTCTAGCTCATAGACCACAAAATAAAAAATTTCCGTTCTATTCCATAAGAACAGAAAAAATCTCTAACGCGCCCACCTATAAAAATTTGATTTTTTTACGCTTTTCCTAAGATAAAGGTGGTGAACATAATATGTTCGGTACAGCCAAGATACAATCATGTAACTACCAATTACTAAATAATAATAACAGAATACATTTCTTTCAATAAAAAAATCATAATATTGGATCTATAGGATGATCGTAAATCGTACTCAATTGTCAAAATTGTTTCATAATTATTTCTTCCTCTTCGAATTCACTCCTCGTTTTGCCTGCCCTTAGTCTATTTATCTTTTCATTTTCAATTAATTGATTGGTATGACCGGGAGTACATATTTATCGTTTCTACCGAAAATAGGCATAAATATACACCATAGGTCCATACTAAGTTCGCAGGATGGCATTTATCCATATAGTTATTAAATAGTATCAACTTTTAAATGAAATGTTTCAATATTTCATGACGCTCCGATCATGAGTTTATACATTACAGTTGTTCTCATGACTGCTTTTGTAATTTTCAAAATAATGAAGAAAATCTGAATTTTTTGCATTCATAAAGTACTGGTTTTTAATGAGAAAAACTATCATACAATCCAAAAATCGGCTTGAAAATTGTTATAGCAAGTCTTCTCCGTGCAGAACAAAAATTTGTCGGTGGTTCTTGAACCTTAAACAAGATCCTATGGCTACAAGTGAATACGATTGCTTTGGTTTCCCGTATTCGCCAGTTGTTTCAGAAAGCATAAAAAAAGTTAAGAAAATCGTTTTGAAAAATCAAAAACTCACATCACTTTGGACAGCTGACGCCTTAATATGTGTATTTTTTTTTTTTTTTTTTTTTTTTTTTAAATATAAACATTGTTTGATCATGAGAAAGCTCTGTTCGAAGTGGGTATCGCGTTTGCTCAATTTTGATCCGATTCAACAAGGTGTAGATGATTCAGGGTGCTGTTTGGAGCTGTCTAGGCAAGATAAAAAGAAATTTTTCGCGCGGTAAGTGATAATGGATGTAACGTAGATTCATCACTACAGACTCCAGAGTCAAACCGGCAATCAACCGTAGAGACATCCATCTAAAGCGGCCAAAAAGGCAAAAGTCGGCTTTGAAGGTTAAGGCGTCCGTACTTTGAGATGCGCATGGTAGAACATTTATCAATTACCTTGAAAATTGTCAAAGGATTAATAATGAATATTACACAGAGTATTTATTAGCGTAGTTTGAACGACGAAATTGCAAAAAAAAAAAATTTTCTTTTATCAGGATAGAACACTCTGTCACGAACCCGACAACAACAACGTCATTATATGCATATATATATGTATATATATATATGTATGTGTATATATACGTGTATATATATATATATATGTATATATATATATATTGTTTTTATTGTATATGTATATATGTAAGAGCTAAGTCGTATGCAAAATTTTTACATTTTTTACAATCTTTACCAAACCATAGTGGTTTTCTCATCAGTATCATCAGCTTTGTTGTGTTGGATTGGACATCAATTCGACTAAACACTTGTTAAACATGTATTCATATGCTTTCCACCTCCCCCCTCCGAAAAAAAACTTTTTTTTTTATCCATGCTTTCTATGGTAGGAAATTCCCGTGCGTATTTTGTCATAGTTTGCCGGGATCACGTGTGTAATTTGTTTATACAGAAAATTTATTTGACTTTTTATGAATAAGTAACACGTTTCATATATATTTTTTTTTCCTCTTTTTTTATATTTTCATTTTCCACATGTCATGAAAATTAGTTTTCTCTTCTTTTTTGGAAAAAATTTCAAGCGGAATCTTTTGTATAAAAATCTTTCACATTTCATTAAAATAACAAAAATTTCCACAAAACATTATATGGTGAGAAAGCAAGTATAAAAATACGAACATATACACACACACACATATATATATATATATATATATATATATATATATATATATATGTATTTATATAGACATACGCTATCACACTTCCGTTTCCTTCTATGGTTTTTAGGCAAAACAGGAAATATTGATATTTCGCTGGAAAACTCAAAGTAAATAATAAATCCCTATGAAAGGCCATACAAAGCATTTCTTCACATTTCTTAAAGGCGACACACTGACAAAAGAATAGAATTCATTGCTAAGCATGTTTTTATTTCGAAAGTTTATTTTTGATTTCTATCTAAATGTAAATTAAATAAAATTTTAATAATAATACAGCAAAACGGGATTATGGCTCTCAAACTTTACATTCCCTTAAATGCTCTTCATCATAACAAGAAATACATAATAGAGTGCTTAAGCTTGTAGCATCTGTTTTAAAGAAATTAAACAGGCCCCTGTTTGACGCTTAACCTTCGTAAAGAATTATCCCAGATATGTCAAAGGTGAAGATTTTAAATTAATTCAGATTGGGTGCTAACACAAAAAAAACATACACATTAATCAAAATTTATATAATTTTGAACAATGCAATGTCTTACATACACAAAGCACAAATAAAGTGTAAATCGTTTAAATTGAAATTTCTCTACAAAAAAAAAAAATAATTTATAATTATAATAATAAAAATAATAAAATAATTTATAATTATTTCCTTTGACAGAATTGCTTCTCGTGATTTGTAATAAATAAATAAACTGTAGAGTTTTGCAAGACTTTTCATGGGAATTATTAAAGACACAAACCTTTGCAAATATTACAGCAAATATTAATTTATCATCTGGCCAAACATGAGCTATTGTTATAAACAGCTGTTTTATTGCTTTAGTAATACATTAGAAACAAAAATGTTTAAATTTACAAAATTTCTTGCAGACAGTGGTAAATAATTTAATTAAAATTATTCTCTCAGTATAAATCCGAATGAATTTATATTATTGCAAATATATATCTATTTTTTTAGGTTCTGTAGTGAATATAACAAAAAATGTAATTCGCCCAATTGGCAAATCAGCTTCAAGTGCAACATTAATACCAGCAGCAGTTTCTAATGATCCTGATGAACCTATTGATATACCGAATCCATACAAAAAAGAACGTGTTATATGCATATTATGTAAACATAACATAACTCCCGATCATAAAAATGTTAAACTTTTATCTCAATTTCAATCTCCATACACTGGTCGCATTTATGGACGTCACATTACGGGTTTATGTAAACAAAAGCAAGCTGAAGTCGAGGCAGCAATACTACGAGCACAAAGTTCTGCTTTAATGCCTAGTTATCATAAAGATATTGATTTCATTAAAGATCCTAAATTATTTAATCCGGAGAAACCCACACGTCCACATAAATATTAAATTATTATTTGAATCAAAAATATATATATATATATATTGTATATTTCTATCAAAAAAAAAAAAAAAAAAAAAAAATTCAGAATCTTATAAGCAGCACACACAACATATTTATACAATTAATCTTCTACGTATGTAATTAAATCAGGAGGTAATTGCAATTTTTCTAAAAGCTGTTCATTACTTTCTTTAGGTTCAATTTTTGTTTGCAATTCCTGTAGAGCACTTTTAAATCCAGCTTGCCAAGTTTCAATGGCTAATTTAAGTTCTTTGGCTTTTTCAGTGTGTTGTCGGCGAGCTTCTAATTCTTTTTCCATTTCATCTATTTGAGCTAAGACCTCTTCTTTCGATATCCCACTTAAATACTCTTCTACATGATCATTTTCTATCTTTGATTTGCTGTAAGTTTTACAAAAATACGTTTCAGGTTCATTGTTATCTGCTTCAGGAGTTTCGGTATCTGTCTCATCAGCAAGATGAAATTGTAAGCGTTTTTTACTTGATTTCTCTTTTAAATTTTTCATTGACGCCAATCTGCTGCACAAGGGTCGACAATTTGTACTCTTCGATCGCCTATTGACCTCATTTGATGAACTAATTGATGGTGTTGTACTTGCCAAAGATGAAATTTTTTTGCTTACTTTCTCTGATCCATATGAAACCGTAGCAACGCTACTAATCATTTCTGATTTTCGATTTGGTGTTGCAGAGACATTTAATAATGCTGTTTTATCTTTTAAAGCACTACTCGCTCCTCTTAAACCTAATCGCTTAGTCGTTGTATTTTTTGGTGTTTCCAAAATTTGATTCTTTCGTTCCATACTTTTCAGTAGATTTCTTGTCGACCCTAATTGAATATATATATATGCAAACGCATAAATTAGGTAAAAAAAAAAAAAAAATGTTCACACAATAATTTTAAAGCAAAAAAAATTCAATTTGACATGAAAAACTAAGAAAACAAAAGGCGCTCTATTAATGATGTATTAGAAAGTAGTAGAAAGGAAAAGTGTGCAGTATTACTAAGAAGCTTAGCAGTTGGTTTTGTTTTCTGATAATACTGCAAGAAATAATATGTTTTCGCAAATGGTAACCACAAGTCCTGTAATGAGAAAAAAAAATGCACCCTTTCTCTTTATAGGAACCTTTTTAACTTCTTCACGAGCAAGAATAATAATGAAAAAGCTTTCTATTGTGAACTACAGGTTATTAATTAATTATAGATTATCTATTAATAGTGCTTTATTGTGTTTACATTTGCAATTTCCTTTGGGGCAGAAACCAAAGATAACGTTCAGATACGAACAGTAAGTGATTGGCATGAAGTTCGTGCGCTATCCTTTATAGTTCAGATATTTCCAAATTTCTTTTTCTACACCTTTGGTGTGTATAACACACTAGTCCCCTATATATTCTAAAGATTCGGTTTCACACTAAAATATTTCCTACAAAATCTCAGTTTTGTAGGAGACTTCTTTAATTTGTAATTTTAAATGGATATAATTCTTGATATGGATTTCAAATTTTTTCTAAATAATATTCATGCTCGATCTTTATCATTCTATATCAGTTTAATTTAACATTTTTCAGTTCTATTATAATGAAGGAATTGGTGGAAAAACAACAAATCTTTATATATTTACATTTTCTCTTATTTTCTCTGGAGATCCTGGGAAATCTTGAAAGAATATTGTAATTATTTTAGATAACCCGGTGTTTTTTTTTTAAATTTTTTTAAATTAAATATAAATTATTATTAACATATATTGATAAAAAAAAAATATTGTTTTTAGATCGAATTCTTAAAATAATAGTCGAGTCCATATTGTAT
>KK351394.1:46946-59627 GCA_000671755.1 Glossina brevipalpis | reverse complement strand
CATACAACGGACATATAGACCTTCTGAAACTAAAAGGCCTCTAAAAGGCATAATTAATTATATTAAAAAAAAAAAAAGTTGAGCTTATATTGCATGAGAAGTCAAAGTGAAATTTGAATTTTCTGCTTTTTCGCCCTCTAAAATACGTTTTAAACTCAAATTCCTTGATCGATGGTTATGTCATCATTAAATATTTCAGATCTTATATATAGATCTAAATTATTTATTGGAGGAGATGGCCTCCTAACCAATTGTTCTTTTAAGAAAAATAAAAAAAAAAAATCGTTTTAAAAAAGAAAAGTACGGACAATATTTTAAAAATTTTAAATGTTTCGTCACAGATTTACGGTATTGAAATTAAAAACAAAAAAAATATTTTCTTTGCAGAAAACCTTCAGGAGAAGGTCCTTGACTCGGTAGGCTTATATTTTCAATAGTTAAAAAAAAAAACACTTATTGGTTATAAGATCGACTTTCTTTTGGAATGTTCGACAAGAAAATTAAAATGAAATTTAAATTTAGACCTCAAATATCTTTTATCTTACTTCTGACCATCTATTGCCATTACTTTATCACGATCAATAGATCTTATATGTTTAAAATTATAGCTGTATTCGATGAGGATAAAAATTTCTCGAAATAATTGACAAAACCAAGAAAAGACGTGAACAATGAAGTATGAAACAGTCCCAAGCCTATGATGAAACGAAGAAAAGATCTGAACAATAAAGTATGAAACAGTCCCAAGTCTATGATGAAACTACAAGAAGAGATCTAGACAGTTTAGTATGAAACAGTCTCAAGTCTATGATGATAAGCTACGTAATAATTAACAGACATCGGGGCGAACCTATAGAATATTAATTTCCTACACTTGTTCAAGTTCAGTGACATTGCATGATGTTTCCACCAATTAAAGAGTTCATAAAGATCTTGTACTCCGCACCTTAACTGAGTTTAAGAGATCAATATGAAAAATCAAATCATTATCGGCAAACATTAGAATATTTTACTTCGTTACATATCTAGGAAAGTCATTAATGAACAGTATAAATCGAATAAAATCTAGATGGATGCTTTTTGAAGGTATTCCGACAAATATTTTGTGGTAAGTAATCTGCAAAAAAAAAAAAAAACGCATTCAATACGCCCCGGATACTTAAAATACTTAGATTCGATTTCTATTTGCACTTGCGCGGGTACCCAAGTACTCTTGTGACTATAAATGCATTATTAATAAATACAGTAATCCCAGGAAAAATAGGTCGTTCACACCCCCATACCCTTAGTTCAGATTTGTAACTTTGGCTAATGTTTTTTTTTTTTTGCCCACTTTCTAAGATCTAGGGCAAAAACAAACAAACTTCCATACTTACATAGATATATTTATGGGTCAAAACTTTAGGGCTACAATTTGTATATTCATCCAAGAACGTTCTAGAATTGCATTGTTTTTTTCTTTTATTTGTATTCATCTCTAAAATAAGTGTGAATTATGAGAAAATACGTATATTTCTTATTAGATAATTTTCAATATTTTCATTAAATATTTTTTTGTTTTTTTTTTTTTTTTTTTCATTTGATACTTTTTCTAAACATTTAATAAGAGTAATATGTATATGAAAATAAAATATAAAATATATGGTCAATATTGTAGCGATAATGAATATGTGTTATGTTTGGATTTATATTTGTTTTTGATAAATTTTTTTTTAATATATTATTATAGTATAAATTATTACTGCAAGGAAACATTAGTTATAGTTCGCCTGTTTTATTACATTTACTCGGCCCTATTTGCTTGTGTGATTGTTCTTGTTGTTGTTGTTGTGGTTGTAAGTGACTCAGTTGACTTATTAATTTTTCTTTATAAATTATTTTAAAAATTTTAAATAAAAATTATTTGCACTATAAAATATTTTGGACAATATTTCAAAAAAAAAAAAAAAAAAAAAAAAAAAAAAAAAAAAAAAAAAAAAAATAAACGTAATTGATACTTCAAAAATTTAAACTAAATTATTAAAAAGTAAAAAAAAAATAATAATAATTAAAATATAGTAAAGCTTTATTAACATATATTTTAAAATGATAAAAAAGCGGTGGAAATGGTTTCATATCTTTTTATTCTTTAAAAGCAATATTCAATGCTACTGAAAATTCATCATTATTATTATTACCTTTTGGTTCGAAACTTTCAAACAAATGCTTAGAATTTCAAAAAAGAAAAAAAAAAAAAACAATCTTAACATCAAATTTAACAGAAAAAACAAAAAACAAAATTTTGAACAATATTACGACGAAACATTTATAATGTTTTCGTATAAAAACAAGTACATATTATTTCGCAACTTCAGATATGGACTCTGTTCTATATATAATACTCAAATAAATTTCTGTTGTATTGCGTTTTTTTTTTTTTTTTTTTGGATCAGATTGTTTGATTTGATTTGATAATTTTTTTTAATCGCCAACACACATATGGATTCTTAGATGGAAGCCCAAAAAATTATTTAGAGATGTCCTTTTGCTTTCAAAAAAAAAAAAAAAAAAAAAAAAAACATTTTCAGTAACATTTTCTACGTAATTAAAGCGTTTCAATTAACAAACTTAGAAAACTAACATATTAGAAAAAAAAAAAAAAAAAAACCTGTTTTGCAAACTAGAAAAATTGAGATGATAAGACTATTAAAAAAAAAAATCCCAAATTCGTTTCTCTTCCTTTAGTAAACATCACATACATTTACAATTTATGATATCGTTCCACATCTGACGAACGAAAAACTGTCTTACATACGCATTTCTCCGATTGGGTTAACTGTACTAAACATTCCCTACAAACCAAATGACCGCATGTTTGTATTTCATAAGCGAATTCTGGTGTATGACATTGTATGCATGCATCTGGTTTTACAGTGTCTTTGGTAGTCGACTGTGTAAATCGAGTGATTTTCTGTAGAGCTTGTTGCAGGGCTGCCTCAATATTAGGCGAAGTTGAAGAGCTAGTAGTTGTATCAACAGTGAGTGTTGCACTAATTCCTGCTGCAGTTGCAGCCTTAGTAAATGATGATGTTGCTGTGGCCAAAGTTTGCGTAGCTGTGGAAGTCATTGCTAATGTGGATAGACCATCAGAGGAACGTGTTTTCACCAAAGTTGCCGTAAAACTATTTTCACTGATACGTGCACGCTTCGTTGGTGGCAAGGCATATGACGCAGCTAAATCTAAATTATCCACGGATGATGATGATGTGGCTGTTGCGGAGGTTTTAGATAATGATTTTGATAATGATGAATAGGTTCCAGCTGAGTTGTGTGATTGATATAAGCTGGCTACCTGTGATGCATGTCTATTTCTACTGCGGCGAACTTTTGAACTGCCAAGTGATCTTGGAACGGTTTTAAATTGTTCGGAATTCTCCATAAGGAACTTTTCTATTCTGGCTTTTAAAGCCAAATTCAAAATGGCTTTCCGATGTGCTGTAAATTCGAGACCAGTGAATGGATCAGACGGTAAACGTCCCCATTTGGCCTCCTCTTCTGAGTGCTTATCTATGGTAGATTGATCTACCACTTTACCTGAGGGTAAAACTGTAGGAAATATCTAAAACAGATGGAGAAAGGGAAGGAAATGAATTCGGTTAATTAGTATTTTTTTTTTTTTAATTTAAAACTAAAGAAAAAAGGAAGCAACGCTCTCTTTTGTTATAAAGATAACTATAGAGGCGCATAGAAGAAAGTTCGAAGATCGAAACCCCATTATGTTTTATTAGATGGCCTGGTTGCTTGCACCGCACCTAAGAAGAGTTGCGTATAATACATCTAAAGAATTCTCCGAAGTTAACACATACGGCATGACGCACTTTGTAGCACTGGCATTCACCTTTCAATATGTCACACCTATATATTGCTATAGTAGTGGTACTTATTTAAGCAATTTATATTGATGAACATACACGCATGCATATACATACATGTACACGCTTTGTTACCGTAAGACTACTCTTCTTCTATACAATATTTTGAGTTCCTCTCTTTCTCTCTTTTCGTTTAAAAAAAAAAAGTCAATATTTATTACTTTTGTTCATTTAAAATGTATATACTTACCATTAATTCCCAAGTAATGGCATCCAGAAATTCTTCTGGTATTTGTAATGATGATTCTTTATTCAGTTCGGGTATAGAACGTGAAGGAGATCGTTGACCTACTTCTTCGGCTCTTTGACGTTCTAATGGATCGTAAGGATTTGTTATTTCATTCCAAATGCTTTTAACTAATTCACGATCAGCCTTATCCAAGGAACGAGCTGGTAAACCCCATATTTGAATTTTGCGTAAAATGGGTGCACATTTATGAGTTGCTCGTATAATCAATTTAATACTATTAGTGTTAGATAACATACGATGAGCAGTCTTAAAAAAGAAAACTGTCTCACTAGGTTGTTGTTCGGTGCGGCCGCTACGTGAATTGTAATCACTTTGATAGCAAAACGTTACCGAATCGATATCTTTAGCTAAATCACGTACATATGCGACACGTTCCCATATGCCCTCGTTTTTTCCATGAACTTCAAAAGCTGTTGACCTTAAAGCACCGTGACTGTTCCACAATTTAATTACCTTTAAATCAATAGCTCGTGGAAATTCAAAGATAATTTCCACGGGTGGCTTAGTCACCGAAAAAGCCATAAATCCACGCAATAACTGTTCAGGATCGTCGGCTATTAAATTTGTAATTCCGTACCCATCTTCACAAACGGCTTCGCATTCAACCGTCGGCTTGAGTTTGGGATTAAGAAAATTTATCAGACTCATTTAATTGAAGTTAGCAATTATTTAAAATTATATGGGCACTGATTTTGTAATAGAGTTTTCCAAGAAAAAAATTTCAACAAGCTACGCCCGACTGAAACTTGATATAATCGGTCTCTTTTAGAATAATAATCACTTAAAATAATATGATTTATATAAAAAATGGCGTCACTTTCAATTGCTTTGTAATTAATTTTAAGAGGAAATTGTGTGTGTTTTTCTTTTGTTATGTGCACGGGCCAGTATTACCAAATTACTAAAAACTCTTCCTTTTTCTGAAATGTAAAAAACCAATAATATTATGGGAATTTAAATAAACCAAACACTTAAACTCTGTTTTTGCAAAAGTTTTCCTAAAGACAGGGACACTAAATGAAGATTGAAATTAAGACAGGGATACTAAACGAGGAAATAATTAAGACAAGAATACTTAATGGAAGAAGAATTTCTAAAGAAATTTTTGTTTACATGTCCTTCTTCTTGTTCTTACAGTTATGCCAACGCGCGGAGGAAAAAATTGTTACAATTCATTTGCGGCCATATAAAGTTTTGTGTATAAAAGCGGACCAATTGAAAACAATATGTGATTTTAAAAATGTCGAAAGTGTTTAAATCATTAAAGAAATATGAAAACGGTAAGTAAGAATTTTATTTAATTTTATATTAATTAAATTTGTTGTTTTTTTGTGCAAAAAATCTCAATTTTTTTGATTGTGAAAATATATAGGCGATTAAGACTTTAAAGTCAAAATTCAATTATAAATAATTTGTCTTTATTATGTTTCTTTGGGGCGATTTAAAATGAACTCATTAGAAATATTTTAGATGCATTCCATATAGAATTCTTAATACAAAACCAATTCTTGGAAAACTTAAAATATTTCTATATAGAATTGATTCAATTTCAATCTATCTATATAAACGATGTCAAGTTTTTGCTTTACGAATAAAAGAGCGGTCATGCCGATAGTAAACAGAAAACATCTGTTATTATTAAGAAAAAATCGAAAAAACAAAGAAAATTTATGGAAAATAGGAAAAAAAACTAGAAAAAGACCCATAAAAATTTTCTTTACTAAAAAAATAATAAATAATTATATTAATAACCAATTTAAGGAATTTAATTTTTTTTTTTTTTTACTAAGAGAACCACAACTCTCTTTACGCTACTTCCGCTCTTATGATTTTATTATGAAATTAAAGAAATTGAAAAAATGAAATTTTGCAAAAATGAAATCTCAAGTTAAATTAAATTCAAGAAATTGAATAAAAATAAAATTTTACAAAAATGAAATCTCAAGTTAAATTAAATTCAAGACATTGAAAAAAAATAAAATTTTACAAAAATGAAATTTCAAGTTAGAAATATGCTAACTATGTAGGAATTCGACAAAGGTTTTGCCGATTTTTTTTATCCAAATTGTATATGGATATGGCGATAAAAGCACCACTATTAGGACATATACTGTGCACTGTTACCTTTCTATATATATTTGTAGATTTGTATCAATTTTTTTATGTTATGACGCAGCAAGCCGGATGTAATAGTTGGTTTTTTTTCTGTTACTTTCTGATCATTGTATTTTTTTTTATTTTATGTGTGACAGCATAAACCTTTCCTTTATTAGAAGTATCGTATGCGAAACAACACTAATCTTATAAACTTCTTGAAATTAGCTATAGAACATAGAATATTAATTTAATACGTTAATTCTAAAAACGTAGTCGATAACCTATTGTTACTAGTGTTCAACTTTTTCATTTTCTATGTAAGGATTTAATTTTTTTTTTTTTAATTTTATAAATTATAATAATAATAACGGTTATATAAATTAATTAAACTAACCTTTCGTGAGATTCAGATACAATCAATAAACTTATACAGACTTGATCAGGCGAAATCTAAACGATTTAGAAGTCTGTCCATCCAATCAAATTATTAGCGAAGTTGTTCCTTTAAATACGGAGGTATTTCTCAGAGAATTTAATGACCACATCGTGTAAGGTTAGAGAAGCGTGAGTGAAAAAACATTATTTATATAATATAATATAAACAATTCGCTTTGATAATTATATTCTGCTATAATTGAAAATGTTTTGTAAATATTTAGGGAGTATTCTAACGCGGATAAGAATTACAGAGACATCTGTTAGTACAATTGATTAAAAATACAATTGTAACTACTTACGAAAAATTTTAGAAAGCGGATAAGTTTTTAGAGTGGTAAATCAAACATTTTTTTTATATGAATTTTTTTCGAATTATTCAAATTACTAGTCAGATACACCAAATTTTTCAATTATTCAAACTGCTAGACAGGTACACCAAATGCGTATGTGGAGAACAGAGACATTCATCGGAGGCCTCCAGAAGGTGTATGAACTGCTAATCGATCCTAATAGCAGTACAGATCTCAAGCTATTGATCTGAACTGAATTGTTACCGGCATCCCTTTGAGTTGAGTTAACCAATTAATTTTTCAATAAATACTGAAGGACAGATGATTCAATAAAAAGTGAACTTGAAATAACTCAATTAAGAATATGAAATTATTGATATGCAGTAATAGGTTGGTCGATTAATGATGTAAAACTTAATTGCTATAGGAATATAGGAGATAAGACGGGTGAACAAAATTTTATTTTTATCTTTCAAGGGGCATGGATATCAGGAGTTACAATACCGTTGGACTCTTTAATTATTTTAAAATATATGTTTTTCAAGAAAAAAAAAAAATTTTTGTACAATTTTATACCCCCCTATGAGACAATTATAAACACCTACACTACGACAAACAATACCAGATATCATAGATTAGTTATCATGTGAATACAGTATAAGTCCATTATTCGAGCCTACAAGTTTCTTGGATTCAAATGGCTTCTTATTAAGCAAGCATAACATATTCATTATATTCTCTCCTATTTGTTGTACCGGTATTTGCATTTATAATGGACCTGATTTTATGGATCCGATTTTATGGAACATCAATTTGTCGATACACGTTATACCTGTCCCTGTATTTTTATGTTCATTATATAGTTTGTAATTTTTAAGATGTTTTTGGCGAAATTTTGTAAATTCAGGTATTCCGGTCTAAGGATGAATGGTATTTTAAATGTATTTGATCGGACGATTTTTGGGATCAATCTACATATAACATTTTCACATACAAAATTATTATGAAAAATTTAACAAGGACCGGTCAATTTTTTTTCTTTTTTTTTTTTTTGATGGATTTGTTACTTTCCTATTGCATTACGGTGTTTTGGGTAAAATTCTGTTTATATTTTTCTGAAAAATTTATTGACAAATTTATAAAAAATATATATTATTACATAAGTACCTCGTTTAGATGAAAACATATGTAATATACATATATATATATATAATGTAAATATATATGTATATATATATATATATATATTACCTATAAAAATTGCTTTTGGGATATTTTTTCATTCAAAACTGGTATCCATCTGTTGAAGGTAAACGATACAATTAGTTTTTGTAATAATAATTTTATACTTTTTTAATTTCGTTAAAAACTTACTGCTTTTATTAGTCTCGCTTTCAATTCTTCACAACGTCTACGCTGATCATTTACGGTAACAGCAAGACGACATATGGTTTTTACTAAACATGATCGATTACAACCTTTTTTTAATCTCGGATCAGAAGAAATCATTTTAAAACGCCAAAACTACAGTATGTAGAAGAGAAACTTATTATTACAAAAATGATTCTTCTTGACATCGCTTAAATTTCGATCTTTAAAACCTTTTGTAGTAAATGAGGATTATCAGCCATTTCATCTAACAATTTATCAATTCCCGCTGGACTAAGATTATCGGTAAATTCTTCTGAAAATATATATTCTTTAAACCAGCGAGGATTCTGTGAAGCGCCGGCAATATTTGCAGCCGTAAGATTAAAAATCCAAGTTTCATGATCGACAACTTGCTGAGATTTTTAATATAAGATTTAATATAAGAAAAGAATATTTTTTTTTTGAAAAATTTTATAAAAAAAATTTAAAATATTCACCATTGTTGTGGGCTCCACATGATATATACGATAGTTAGGATTTTTATATGTCCAAGGAGTCAAAGCGCCTCCATTAAACGATAGTCCGATTGCATATCCTCCACTAGTATAATGAACATGCATTTCATCGGCATGACTATGACCATTAAAAATACCACTTATGGTTTCACGAAAACGGCTGATAAGTCGATTAAATTCACGTGACCAGACATTCCAACAAGTATCATCTCCCGATGGTATATGAGCTAAAATGTGCACATATTCGTTTGCCTTCTCTGCAGCCAATAAATTTTCATATAACCACATTAATTGCGTTTTCATATCTGTACCGTTATAAAATAACCACCAATTATCCGTATAACAATCATTGTTATTTAAAGAGATAACACGATAGCCGGGTCTAACTAAAACCGTATAATAACCACCTCTTAAGACAGTTTCTTTAGCATCGGGAGGCAACCATTTAGACCATAAATTATAAAGGAATTCATACAACCAACGTGTATTCACATTATCAGGTGCATAGGTTGGACTAAATCTGAAGAATGGATGAAAAATTCGATATTTTTTTTTTTTTTTTTTTTTTGTAATTTTAATAGTTAATTTACTTTTTAAACTTACAAATTCAAGGGATGTGTTTCGTGATTACCTATACATGGGTATATAGGCACTTCTGGAAATAATTCATATAAGCGATTAGTTACCCTTTCGTAGACAGCTTTATTTTTTGCAATAGACGTACTCCAGATCATATGATCAATAACATCACCAGTTTGAAAGATATAATCAATGTTCGTATGCGCGTGCCGAATATGAGTAAATGCCTGATCTATTGTATGCCAGGGTAAATCGCATTCACGATAATCACCCCAATAGCCAGCAGCTTTAGAAGTGCCTACAGCCAGACTTTTGTGACGCTGACAGCATAAAGGTTCGTCACATTCGGCAAGAGATTCTGGTTCGTATAAAGGATCATGATGTATATCGGTCAAATGTAAAATATGCAAATCATTTGAAGTTTTTTTCTTTCTCTCCGATTTCGATGCAATAATGGGTGGTTGATCTGCATCGTCTAATTCCAAATTGAAATCATAATTTGGATGATCAGCTACATTACAAAATGTAAATTGTATATAAAACGAACAAATTGTATTGGCATCCACAGGCGTGTCTTCAATAAGATGCCTTAACATAGGCCAGTGACCGTCAAACAAGCCTTCGCATACTTCTTCCGTTTGTACCTTTAAGCGTAGACAGGCATCTAATGCTATCTTTTTGGCCATAACATCACCTTTAGGACCATTTAAATCGTTTTCCTCATCACGAAATGTACGAATAATAACACCAACCATTGCCCGACAAACGACGCAAACGAAAAACTCATCGGCCGTCTTCAGTTTATGAATATCTTTAACATATTTATTCGTATCGTCCCGTGAACTTTCTAACTGCATAGTCAAGTATTTAAAGGTGGGTGTTTCGACTCCAGTCTCAAGATAATTCATATATTCCCTTTCCAACTTGCGTACGATGTTATCTAAATTCCCGAATTCATTGAAATATCAGCTAAGACATCAAAGAATATATTAAAGAAGAACACACTTACCTGCCGCCGCGGATAAAATGACATCATTCGGTGTAAATAATTTAAGGGCTCCCGATAATTCTAAAGCATTTGTTGCAGTAAATATAATAAAAATTATCGAGACCCATAACATTTTCTTGTTTATTAAACGTTTTGTTACGTTCTGCTTGTCAAAATACAAAACACTGAGAATTAAAAACTTGAAAACTATATAATTATTATGAATAATTAGAATTACAAGTTTGTGTTACGTTGTCTGTGAATATATAAATACTTTTACACCTTTTATATCATCTCCTGAAATCTTACCTTGAGAAAGTAAGTCGCGATCATCATTGAAAATAGATTCTAACTAGAAATTAATTGATAAGCTTTTTAATGACAGAAACTATTTAATTATAGAGCTTTGATGGTGAGAATAAAGAACATTACAACAATAAAGAACGTACAACAATTTGCAACCAACCCTTATACTTATACAATATTATCCATTTTATAGTTCCGAAATTAAATGCAAATAAAACATATTTCTGATTTAGATTCGGATTCGATTTTTATTTCAATATATTTTTTAAATTTTGCCATTTGATCCTTGTAATGCAATAGAACATTATTTAAGAGTTTTTCGCAGGACTAGATGAAACTAGATCGTTTCAAAATAATTCTTAATGACTTATCTAGACATAGCAGGCTATAGCTGGACCATAACTTGACGTATATTCGTTTTTAAAGCGTCAAGAAGTTGAGGCTTGCCCGTATAAACTCGATCCAATTCGCATCACCGAAACGTGTTATGGGATTCGTGGCACCATCTTGTTAAAACCGCATGTCTCTTCAACATCCATTTCTTCAATTTCACGTAGAATTAGATTTCAATAGGATATTAGCTGGTAATGGAAGGTAGTAACAAAACAAGTAAAAATATAATCGGGCAAGACCAACCCTTAAAATAACATACGCCACTTTGTCTTATAAAATTCTTCATTTGCCTTCATGACACTTTGCTTTCCGCAAAAGGAATTTAACAGAGGAGGAGTTAACGGAGAAGGAGTTAACAGAGGAATTTAACAGAGGAGTTAACAGAGGAATTTAACAGAGGGGTTAACAGAGAAATTTAACAAAGGAATTTAACAGAGGAGTTAACAGAGGAATTTAACAGAGGAGTTAACAGAGAAATTTAACAGAGGAATTTAACAGAGGAGTTAACAGAGAAATTTAACAGAGGAATTTAACAGAAGAGTTAACAGGAATTTAACAGAGGAGTTAACAGAGGAATTTAACAGAGGAGTTAACAGAGAAATTTAACAAAGGAATTTAACAGAGGAGTTAACAGAGGAATTTAACAGAGGAGTTAATAGAGAAATTTAACAGAGGAATTTAACAGAGGAATTAACAGAGCAGTTAACAGAGGAATTTAACAGAGGAGTTAACAGAGAAATTTAACAAAGGAATTTAACAGAGGAGTTAACAGAGGAATTTAACAGAGGAATTTAATAGAGGAATTTAACAGAGGAGTTAACAGAGGAATTTAACAGAGGAATTTAACAGAGGAATTTAACAGAGAAGGAGTTAACGAAATAAAAAATAGAAAACGATATATCAGGTGGGCTGAAAAGTTCGTAGGCTAACATAGAAAAATTCTTTTTTTTTTTGACAGAATTAGATTTTCTTACTCAATACAGTTGCCTTCGAGCGCGAGACAACGATTATAGAGGTCATACAATTTTTCAATACCATATTTATAGTACGATTTGTCTTTAGCCTCAGAATAGTCGGTTCATCACGTGCAGTGCACTCGGCTGACTGTCGATTGGACTCCGGTGTGAAATGATGGAGCCATATTTCATCCATTGTCACATATCGACGCAAAAATTCGGGTTTATTACGGTTGAACAGCTCCAAACACTGCTTAGAATCAGTAATTCGTTGTTGTTTGTGGTGAGTTGTGAGCTCGCGCGGCAGCCACTTTGAACAGAGTTTTCGCATATCCAAATATTCATTCACGATATGTCTAATACGTTCTTTCGATATGTTTAGGGTTTCAGCTATCTCAATCAACTTCACTTTACGGTTATCTGAAATTATTTTGTGGACTTTTTTTGATGTTTTCGTCGGTAACAGTCTCTTTCGGGCGTCCCCTGCGTACCCCGCCTTCGGTGCTCAGTTCGCCACGTTTAAATTTAGCAAACCACGTCTCTACGGTTTATTTTCCTGGTGCAAAGTCCAAATAATGTTTATCAAG
>KK351393.1:105339-116949 GCA_000671755.1 Glossina brevipalpis | reverse complement strand
GAGAGAGAGAGAGAGAGAGAGAGATAACTAGAATAGAGTGCAAAATATATATATAGAATACGAGAGAGAGAGAGAGAGAGAGAGAGAGAGATAACTAGAATAGAGTGCAAAATATATATATAGAATACGAGAGAGAGAGAGAGAGAGAGAGAGAGAGATAAATCGAATAGATTGCAAAATATATATATAGAATACGAGAGAGAGAGAGAGAGAGAGAGAGAGAGATATAAATCGAATAGATTGCAAAATATATATATAGAATACGATTAGTATCTAGATAAGTAAACATTCTCATAACCTAAGACAAAAAAGCAATAATTGCGCTTAGTAGATTGAGTTCCGAAATTCCTAATTTTTGTAATAGAAAATAATTAAAATCTTATTTCCTCTTGTTAGAGGTTCGTAAATAACGCTTAGTAAAAAAAAAAAAAAAAAAAAAAACGATTGGATAAGTGTCCACTTTAATCATATGATAATGACAGATGACAAATGGTGATGATTCACACTTCGTGTAGATGTGTTGTCCAAAATAACCTTCAAATTCCAAGATATTAAATATTTCACTATGCAATACTGAAATGTAAAGAAAATCCACTCATCACCTCTTATTATTATTATTATCATAATAATATTGAGTTTGCAACCGTCTCAAACACGTAATGCATGTTTCAATTGTTAACTTCCGTTGATAATCGATTACAATCGTGCAAATACAATGTAGTTACTATTCGCAATATAAATGCAACATAAAATTTTTAATACACAAAAATTTAACAATAACAATAAAAGTAAAAAGTATCAGTAACAAGCAACAATAATACAAATGAAATATATCGATTTCTTTAACTTTTATCATACACTCTGGATCTGTTGCTAGTTTACGGTATTTGTGCTTGTGCTGGCAATATTGTACAAATGACTCGCGGGTTTTCGAATGTTAACATACAAACAAATACTCCTACATACAAATACACGGGCATAGAGAGAGAGAGAGAGAGAGAGAGAGAGAGAGAGAGAGAGAGAGATAGATGTAAATCGACTTATACATGTGCATATAAATGTAACAATTCACGTACCAAAATCATCGATCAAGCAGCAGCAGTAGCAGCAGCAACAACAGCAACAGTAAACAAGATACGAAAACGTCTACATCTAAGGATGTAAACGAGAAGTATTATGCACGGTTTACGTTTTTATACACTGTTTGCCAGCAACATTTTCTATATGCAAATGTGTATAGCATAACAAACTAATAATATTGTATAACAAACAAACAAACCCCACCAATACGACAGCTAGTTGAGCGGTGTATACGATACATAAAACTAACATTTATTCACCCTATGGCTTAAACATACCCATTTACATATACAAATGAATGTGTGTGTGTTTGTGTGTATGAACGTGTGTGTACCTGTGTGTTGATACAGGTGTATATCCTCGGTGACAGGTAAACAAAGTAGGTTTTTGAGTATTTAGAGCGTTCTGCTATGGTACCTTACCTTACTTTGAATACAAGTCTAATGTGCAAATTCAAATTTATGCAAAGCGTAAGCAAATGTGTATGTTAACGATATTTTTTGGGCCTTTTTTTTTATATTCCACTTTTTCTTTTTTTTTTTTGTTCTTTCCCGCTTACCATTGGGTAAGGATGACAGAGCCCGTAATCATAGAAGTGGAAAATGTTTTATGACACACATCTCTCTGACATAACATCAACATCATCATCATCATCATCATCATCACCATCACCATCACCATCACTATCGTTATAATTAGTTATACATACATAAGTACAGTAATTACTAGCCTTAGCAAATCATCTAAACAACCGTCCTACGAAATGTCCCATAGTGCATATATTATGAAAAATAAACTAAAAGAGAAAAAAATAGAAGACAACAAATTTATATTCAAAGAGAGTCGGGCCGAATCTTTTTACACCCATCACAGCGTATGATAGGGAGAAATTTCACTCAATCAATATATCAATCATACGTAATGGCGTACGTATTGTATACGATATGCGTTTAAAATTATTTTTTAGTAATTAAAAGTGAGAGAGTGAAGTGTTTTGAATTAAGTGACTGTCGAAATGAAGGGTTTTTTTAAGTAAAAATTAAAGGTTAACTTAAAAAGTTAAACTAACTAGATTTTACAAAGCCACAAATCCCCATTTTTTTTTCTTAATAACTATAGGTCCAAACTTTAGCATGAACGCATTTTACAGGTTTCTAAACATGACTTTTTGCAGGTTTTTGCAGTCGTAAACTATTTTCGAAAATTGCCTGACGGACACAACTAACATTATTAGGCTAGTGACATTTATCGCATTTCTTCTACGGACCTCTGATAAGCATTTCAGTACGTTAAATAATTATGCCTAATCTAATACATCAACTGCAGTAAGTGGTTCAGGTCAGGTCGTATGGAAGCTTGAAACTCGATCGGAGGCTTGAAATATAGATTTCAAATTTTCATTTACTTCTCTCTTTTTCATATCTGGTACCACGGGTATCAGAAGCCCTCGAAGCACTCATTTTCAGTTACTTCGGACTGATAGCGGGAACGATCCATTGGGGGAGTTTCGTGGTGGCTGTGGTTAGCCCAAATCGTGTGAATGCTGGCTCGAATGTAGAGTTACATTGCAATCGGGTGCTTGACCCATAGAAAGACATAGGTTTTGAATGGGCCTCGCTCTCATCAGGTGGTGGGGAGACATGTGGCATGACGTGTCTTCATCTGGCACACGGGGACAAATCATACCCGAAGCGTTGAGTGTGCGTTTTTCCACTGCTTTTGCCATGGGGCACTCAAATTTTCACAAACAAGAACCCAAGTTAAACCACAAGAGAGATTTGTATTACGTGAGTAAATTATGTTCTTAAATTTTGTTTGCGAACATAAATGTACAGAATCTTCTACCTCTTCGCGGTTCCAGCTATCAACTTCCATGAACATAGGGCTTCGAAAAGAAGACTAAGCTTTCAACCGCTGAAGCCCGGTGACTGGTATTTTTCGGATTGTAGGAGGGAAAACTCGGAAGTTGTTTCCATTTTAGATGACTTCTCTTCCCGATAGTTCTCTCTTTTAGGTCATAATAAGACTAAGGCTCTGGGACTACCAGGAATGTTTGCTTATAGTGTCGATGTCTTTCCAAGTACATAATAATATTTAAAATTAGGCGGAGGAATTTGGCTTGCGTGTGAGTACAAAAAAACTAAAGCGAACAACTAAATCGTCGGGGATTAGGTGCCCAAATGGGAAAGCTCTTTGGACTATATTGGTATCATCAACAAACTTAGAGGATACCTTGTTGTCTGATCACTGGTGTTGCCCTTCGTGAGCATCGAGATGGTAGTTGGTAAATGAACTAGAGAATAACTTTCTATCCAGAGGGAAACTGTGGACTATACTCAGTGAAAGTTTATTCTGGTACTTTGGGAATAGCGGAGTCCTTCTTGTGGCGATTGTTCCAAAGCCTAAAAGACGCGTACTAACGTCTTCTGAAATCGATCTAGTGTTTGAATACACCGGTTAGTAAGGATATCCAGGCAGATATCCTTGTTAAACTAATGGTATCTAATGCGGTAGGTGGAAACATTTGCTAACAATAATTAGAAATAAATTTTACTTCAAAGGAGGCTAGTAGTACAATTAGGAAGCACAGTTAATGTGAATGCAGGTTAAGCTGCACAATATATTGCACCTTTTAACGTCCGTTTAACAATATATTCGTAATCTAATCTTAATATTTTACTCTTGCTTACTATGCTGTAAAAGGGAGTGACGGGTGTATATGGCGATCGGTTATCGGTAGCGGGTAAAAAAAATTTCGCAAGCTACAAACTGTAATAAAACAAACTTAGTTTCCGACATATTGCAGCAGTAAAAGTTATTTACGGACAGAAGGTTATTATTTCAAATTTTACATTAAAAATTTTTGAGAAAAAGTTTAGTTACTTGTGTTGGCAATAGTTGCCTAACTTTGCTGTACTTCATTATTTCTCCTATTTTCCTATTTTAGCATTTTCCCTTATTACACTTTCCTAGAGTATAGAAAGAAATTCTTTGACTCTTCAAAGCATCTAATAACACAGTGTACAGGTATAGTTAGGTAAGAGGTTTATGAGTTTAGTTTTAACTTAGGAATGGTTGTGCAAAACCTTTACAAAATTTCTACAGAGCAACAACAGCAAAAACAACAACAAACATTAATAATAAGGGCATGACCACAACAATAACAAAACTTTAAACTTTAAAATGAAACTGAAACTGAAATTTTTAACGAAAAGCAAAGAGAGCTCTGTTCTATAAAAAAGTAACAAAAAGTAAGCGTAAGCAACCGTCACAATTAGGCCCCAAACCATGGATTTGGTTTGCCGTTAACTCAAAGCTCAAAGCACAAAGCGCGACAGAAATTTAATTAAAATAGTAACGCCACAAGCTTCAAGCATATGTATATCCATACAAGCACACGCTCATACGCATACATTCGCAGAAGCGAAAACACATTTATTATATATGTATATATATATGTATATATATATATGCGTGTATGTACGCAAACAAGGCGAACCAATGAACGCATACATAGGTTGGTAGGTCACACAACCCGAACAACCACAATTTTTGCTTTGCCTTAATAACATATATACATCACAAATAAGGAAACTTTTACGTCGAATTTTGCATAGTCACTACTATAAAAAAAAAAAAATGTAAGAAAATAATGAAATATCATATGTGCGAGACGTCATGAATATTTAAGTAACTTAAGTAACATATTTGTTTAATTTCTTCAAATTTTCTCTTTCTGTCTTCTGCCACCCCATTGTAGATATAAAACTTACTTATGAAATATTCAGATCCTTTCAAGTCTAACAGATTGACAATCTAATGAACTAACAGTCAGATGGACTGAAACAAAATAGAACGATATTCAGATAGAACGATATTAGACTGACTCACTGTCCGATACTCTGATAGTTATATGTATTGACTGTTAAATGGTTAGGTAGTTCGATGAATTGATAGTCATGAGAGGATTCAGAATCATAAACACTGACAATCTTATGGACTCCCAAAGAGAGCTTAGAAATGAACAATTTAAGGAACGGATGCGAAAACAATTGAACGGTCAAACGAAATAATTACCGGAAGGCTAAATGAATGAACGAATGGATGAAAGGAAAATTAGATTGGCGGATAGACGATGAACTGTCGAATAGCTAAGGTAGACGAACATTCACCGAATAATTAAAGTAGATGAATAGAAAATGAATAGACGAACATTCATCGAATAGTTAACGTAGACGAACATTCATCGAATAATTAAGGTGGACGAACATTCATCGAATAGTTAACGTAGACGAACATTCATCGAATAGTTAAGGTTGACGAACATTCACCGAATAATTAAGGTAGATGAATAGAAAATTTGTAATCGACCATTAGAAAGATGGGTGGCTAAAACGATTGACAAGCCACTGAGTAAATGGAAGAACGAATCAATAAACAAGCGGAATAATACATACCTGGATACACAAATTGATAACCAAACGGATCTACAAATGAGTAAAAAGATGAAAACATGATCAAGTAAAGAAATATCGTACGTAGTTGAACGTACTGGCAGATGATCAACCGGAACGATTCACCGAGGAATGAGCACAACGGGTACGAATTAACAAGTAGTAGGATGAGACGATGAGATGATAACTCAAATATATTTGCAAACGTATGCACCGGTTATTTGGTCTGATCAGACCAACAGATGAGGCAATAGACAGACATGCAGGAGAATAAGCAGTAGAACTCATAGGGGAAGATGCATATTTGGGCTGACAAGCACATGAATGGATGTACTGGCCGATGAACGATTGATACGATTAACGTGATTGATAATCCGTTAGATAGTTAAACATACTAATGGATGGATGAACTGACAAAGAGAAGAAACCTTAAATGAACGTACTAACGGATCAACATATCTGATTAAATCGAATCAAAAACGAACGCCAATGAGAACTCTCTAAGTTTCATTTGTTTTCTGATTTGCACCTTTCTTAGAGTTACAAAAAGAGACACAAAACTAATATATCTTCTTAATGTGAATTGCAAATATACGATGACAACTACTGTCTCACTTCTTTTTGTCTGTCTTTTTATTCAGGCTATGAAATCCGGTTTATTCGTATAATAAATATGTAAAGAAACCAACGCGTTTGATTAAATCCCTATGAAAAAATTCAGCTAATGCTAGCCAACAACAACAACAACAACAACAACAGCATTAACAATGTGTTATAGAAATTTATAGCTTAAACCGTTAGAATATTTTAAATTCATTTTGACAGTGACTCGAACCAATGCATTTATCCCAAAAAATTATGCCACATAAACCAAAAAAAAAAAAAAAAAAAAAAAAAAAAAAAAAAAAAAAAAAAAAAAAAAAAAAAAAAAAAAAAAAAATACAATTTTCTAAATTTTTTAAAATATCTGCTCAAAGAGAAAAAAACAATAGACAAAAAAAAAAATAATAGGAAACCAATGTGGCTAAATTATGAGCAGAAGAATAAATGAGATGAGACAGACGATGCGCTTACATATATAAACTGACTTATAAATAATACATTAGAGGATATCGACCGACGATTGCTGTAATGTAAATTGTTAAAGACAAAGCCGTTTTTTATCTAAGTCTGAATTGAATACATATAGGCAAACACACACACATATGTATATACATATATATTCATATATATATATATATAATGATATATAGTTTTTGACTTAAACACAAACGTTGCGGCATTTTATTTAGGTCATTCCCTTTACACCTGGTGAACCATACTATCATATGAACGAACACACACACACACATAAACACATAGGTTTCTTTGCATTCCCATGTGATTGGCAGTGTGGTATCTAAAATGTCTCTCTGTGTGTGCATAAAGTAAATGTTTGCCATTTTAACACGAAGCAAAAACATTAAATGTAATCGCGGTAGGCGGAACGAGGCCACACACAGGGAGAGAAATCAATGCAATCAATAAAAAGGCAAACAGTAAAAAGAAAGAACTATTGATTGGTTTTCTTTTTTCGTTTTTTTTTTTTTTTCACTTTCTGATGCATTGGAACGTTTGCAAAAGAGAATCATTGCTTGGTGAGCAAATTTGCAGCATTTTAATGTAAAGTGTGTAAATATTGGGAAAAGAGACTGAACGCGACTATAATGGTTTTGTGTATATTTCAATATAGATATGTGTACATATATATGAGACTGTGTGTGAATTTCTACCATATATTTTTAGTCGACAAAGTTAACTTATTGCCAACAATGTGAAATTAAGGTCATTTAATTTCTATATTTGATATAAGTGCTTTTTTCAAAATTAGCAAATAATGTTTGTAATTACCGTTATTAAGTTTGAAATGTTAGATTGAAACACTCTCGGGCATCATGAACTATCTGAACTGTTTAGTGTATCTGTTTAGCTTAAATAGAAGGTCAATTTAACACTTGCTATAACTGACAAGTAATGACAAAATTATAATAAAATTTTATTAGATTAATGTAGTATTTCAATTGGTTCAGGAATTTCAAGGACGATTTGTAGTTTGTTTAACATTTTATTCAGAATGAATTGCAGCACAATGCCTGGTTCATTTGTAACTTTAAAGCAGCAAATACACTATACAATATTGAACATGCCTAAATCAACTTAAAATCTCTTTTGGACCGATGGTGAAAGCAGATCGCCCATCTGTTTTCAGATCGATAAGCTTCTTACAAAATTGCGACTAAAGTTTCAACTACATTTGTTAACGTTCAAAACTTATTAAAAATTCGATAGAAAAAAAATACCCTTCCATTATATATGTATACTGCACATAGGTCGATTGTAGGTCGATAATAGGTCGATAATGGGTCGACAATAGGTCGACAATAAGTCGACAATAGTTCGATAATAGGTCGACAACAAGTCGAAAATAAGTCGGCAATAGGTCCATAATAGGTCGTTAAGAGGTCGACAATACGTAGGTAATGGGTCAATAAGGGGTCGACAATAGGTCGACAAAAGCTCGATAATAGATTGATTATAGGTCAATAATCGGTCGATAATAGGTTGATAATAGGTTGACAATAGGTTGATAATAGATTGATAATAGCTTGATTATCACTTTATTTCAGACTGATGCCAAAGTCCGTCTTGGTTGAGCCCTGCTAACAGAAACAATTTTACTTCGATAAAAATCTATAGAGACTATTGGGAAATAACTTGGAAAGATTGTTATTTCCCAATCTATCTACACAATAAGGACATCGTACATTTACAAAAAAATTCAAAAATACTTTAAGCATAAAGTGAGCATTAAATTTAGTTCGCTGCTTTGTCCAAACAATATAAGTTCATTGTCCGGATGACTCTTATATGCATGTGGTATAAAATACTAAGATTATTTTATGTGCTATATTGTGTTTCTTTCCTATTCTTTTATCATTGCTATGCTCAATATTCTTGTGCATGTTCAAACATGAAAGTTGCTTGATTGAGATGCATGCAGGTTGCCGTAAGCTTTAAACGAGTACTTTAGTTTTAAAGTTCGTGCTAAGAATAACGAAATTACATACGTGTGCAGGTATGAGTAAATATTTTTTTGTATAACGGTTAAAACTAAGAATGGACTAAACTAAAAGTAATTTTTTAATTGTTTTCTATATTTTTGTAAGGTCTGTGTATGATTCAACATATTAAATATTATTTCTCATTTGTTATAAAATCGTAAAGATTTTGCTTAAATTTATTTTATTGTGATTGTAAATTTTTGACATATCATGTTTTTATTCTCATCGTCTAACATATACTTTTGTTCAATATATAGACAATTTTTTAAACTAATGAACTATTATATATAGACAAGCGTGTGAAAAATAAGAAGTCATCGCTGAGTAGAATTTATATTATATCTTGGAGCTTATAGTTTGCCACGTTCATCCTGATAGCGGATGCGAAAATGTATATAAAAAATGAATAACGAATTTTTAAATATATAGCAAATACTCTCATGTGTTAATAATGTTTGTATATGTAGATAAAAATTCATGGATATTCATATATAAACTTAGGATTTCAGTGAACTAAAGATACTCCTTTATTTCAAGATCTCTTGACTTCATTTTAGGAATTACTTGTTACTTATTCGATTTTAACGAGTTCATCTGATATCTTTTTAAAATTGTTCATCTCAGAAATCAAACTTGTTTCCAATATCTAAGTTGATTTTTTCGTATCCCTTTATACATTTGCATTTTTAGTCTGGCAAATACACAATCATAAGGCAACTGCAGAACGCATCAAGATATGAAGATATCTCCATTCCGTGTATACGAAGCATTAAGAGGAAAGACAGAGATTGAAAGGCACGATTTCTCTTGATAATCTTCTGACTCTATGATACAAGACATAAACAACGAATCAACTTAAAATCTCCTTTGGACCGACGGAGCAATAAGGTCGGCCAGAATTTATTTTCAGACCGATAAGCTTCTTGCAAAATTGCAACTAAAATGTCAACTACATTCGTTAACGTTCAAAAATTCTTAACAATTCGATAAAAAAAATACCCTTCTAACTACTATATACGTATGCTATAACATAGGTCGATAATAAATCGTTAATAGGTCGAAAATAGGTCGAAAATAGGTCGACAATAGGTCGATAATAGTCCGATAATAGGTCGAAAATAGGTCGACAATAGGTCGATAATAGTCCGATAATAGGTCGAAAATAGGTCGACAATAGGTGGATAATAGCCCCATAGTAGGTCGATAATAGGTCATTAATAGGTTGATATGTCGATGTCGACGTAGTTGTATATTCTGATTAATCCCTAAACGCAAACTTGCTTGTGCGCAAAATTTATTCAGTGATCGATTGATATCCAGGCTAGGGTTAGGCTTCTAATGGCGATATTGTAGTAATATTTTATATATAATATTTCCAGAGAAGCTTTTTAATCCCAAAAGTCCTTTAACTTATTTTGTTACTTACGTAAACCACTGCAATGAGTATGAGTATATAGCGAACACTTTCACCACAGGCTGGCAAAGTAGTTATACATTGAGTAATCGCTCTAAATTAACTCTAAGATTTCGCGTGTGTATTTATTTAATATGTTTATATAACCGACTTACTTTACTTAATATGTATGTAAAGGTAAACTAAATCAAAATTATATATTCTTGCTTTATATACAGTGACGAGAGAGAATTTTATTTATAACTCGGTTATGTCAGTCACAGTATGCAGATGAGTGCAAGCATATAGTAATTAATCTTTTGCAATCGTTCTATTTATTTCAGTAGAAATTCTCAACTGTAATTATAAATTTTCATCAGCAATAATTACGCAATGTTATTATTTTCAAACAATATTAGATTACATTGCTCTGAAATTCAACAGAACAGAAAATTTCATTTCCATAGTTTCCAATAATTCTTTTATGTTATGTTACGTTGTGCAAAAACTATTTTTATTATTAGAATTCAAAATGAATAAAATAAATAAATGAACAAAATTATTTAAATTTCAGTTCGCTTAATTTAAGAGAATCCTTTGAACAATTTTACATGTGACGTGTATTACCAAAGCCGCCATGACCGGATTGAGAGGCTCCTTTATTGTAACCCATTTGCAAATTAAGTTCAGCATTATGAGCACGCAATTGTTCTTCAGTAAATTCACGTACATTTTTTTCAGCCATTTTTGGGCCCAAAGTAGGACCGTTGTATTCGGGATGATGTTGAGTCTGGAGTTCAAGCAAAAAAAAAAAAAAAAATTGTTAACATATTTTTCTTAATTATATAGAATCAAGACAATCGTTTTAATATTACCGTACGTCCTAAGGAATACAAGCAGAGAGTAACTTGTGGAACATTGCGTCGTTCAAAAAGATCGGCTGTTTGAAATATTTCCTCTTCGGGTACACCATATTTTTTAATGGCCGCTTGAAAACGTTGTACATTCTCCATTAGCTGGAAATTAGTACCACGCTCTTGAATTTTTTTTACCGAACCCGGAGCCATTTTATTAATTAGTTTACATAGTACAACGCCATCCTTTAAAATGTCCTCATATTGACCACTCGGTACTTTTTCACCTAAAACTTCGAAAATCCAATTCAAGACTTCTTGTTCTTGTTCTTTATTACGTGGCTGATTTTAGAAATTAAAGAAATTAAATATGATTTTATTCAATAGATATCAATAAGAGTAAAAGTAAAAATTAAATTAATAAATAATAACTAAAATAGGAAATATTCCTAAAAGTGAATTTTATTTATTTATATTATTTAGAAAATACTTGTTGTTTCTAAGCCTTTTAGGTAGAAAACATCTCTTAAATAACCTTTCAATATACATACATAACAACTTAGACTGAGGAGCTATTTGACTTATTCTCTACATGCGGTTGCCGCAAATATTAGGTGCTTGAAAAAGTTATGAACATTTTTTTACTTGAAAAAGTCATTTATGCAGAAAAATTTGGTACAAAACATGATATGTTAATCAAAATATTTTCTATCATTTTCTACATCTTT
>KK351392.1:113269-127124 GCA_000671755.1 Glossina brevipalpis | reverse complement strand
ATATATGATAACATATATTACAAACTCTTTTACAACACTTTTTCCCGCTCGGGCCATCCAGAATCAAATCTACGTAGACTATTACCTAAAAGTAAGAAAAATTGCTTTCCGAAAATCGAGTATTATGCGTCTTTTGAATTTTCACACTCTAGAATACATAACAACAACTTTTTCTCTAGTGATTTTGGTCGATGACTTAGAAAGGCTTATGGACAGATTACCAAAATGTGATCAATAAAATGCAAAACTCTCGCGTGTTCAAGAAAGATAATTTGAATACACACTTCTACATTTGGGAACTGATACAAGAAATGACTTTTGTAAATTGAAGAAATTCGAATGACTGAATATTTAGTCTATTTTATTGCGCACCCTATTATACATCTTTTTATATCTGAATAATAAGGGACAAAGGACTTGAAATACGTAAGAAATTTACTTAAGAATTTTTCAGGAAAAAAAAGAGAGAGGACTTGAAGTACGTAAAAAAATTACATAAGAATTTTTCAAGAAAAAAAATTAGGAAATATTAGACAAACTGGGAAAAAGTACGTATTTTTCTACACTTGATTTAACAAGTGGATTCCACCAAATAGAAATGCATCCCAAAGATGTGAAAAAACGGTTTTCTCTATAGACGGAGGTCATTACGAATTTGTTCGAATGCCTTTCGGCGAATCTAATTTTTGAATTGAATTAAAGTTTTTTGAATTATATTATTTAAAAAATTGTTGTTTTTCGATACACTGCTTAAGATATTTATTAATCAAATCAAGAATATATATTAATTAAAATCAAGAATATCACACCAACACATCTTCAAGTTAATTATGAATTTATCTCCGCCACAATAATAGCTTTTATAAATTAGTTTCAATTCAATTCTTCTCTAAATAGTTGTTATGTTTTAAACAAATATTTAAAGTATCGAGATTAAATTAATCACACTTTCTAATAACAAAACATGACTTACGAAAAGAAACTATTTTGTAAATCGAATGTACAATCTAGCACTAATTTTAATTAGTACTAATTAATTATATCACACTCTAATGCGGAAAATTATCAGTCAAGAAATTTGTTTACGTTTGAAATATTTAGAACCCTAAGGGGGGAAAACACTGCAAATAGCCTACAAAAAGACACTGTTTTTTTTGGATAAGGAAAAGGCACTATAGAATAGTAATACTTTATGAAGATATATTAAGTGTACGCTAATTTAAAAAAAATATTGAGAGAGAATACTCAAAAATGACGAAAATGACGGGAGACTCACTCTTGAATGGCATCTTTAGTTTAGTTTAAAGAGCTCTCCGGCTTGCATTGTAACTGACGCCGATTTGCCTTAAAAAAAAAAACAATCTCTAATGGATTTTAATTGTTTAATTACTTTTCAGAAGGGGAATATACTCCACACAAACAGAGTACAACTGCATCAAGAAAATAAAATTTGCTGCTGATTCATACATTTATAACACGAATGCAATCTTTTTTTTTATCTTTATGACTAATATATGCGACGTAAATAAATACAATGTTGTAAATAGTACTAATTATTGTGTGATTAGAAAATATATAACAGTAGAATTACAGGTTTTTTTTTAGTGGTACGAAGGGATCTGTAAATACTTATATAATCACTTTTTCTCTCTCTTTGGTCAGGTTTTCGAAATCCCAATGTTTTTTTCATATTTCTATCAAACGAGATCATTTCAATTCCCTATTTCTGTCAAGTCGTCACATTCGCAAAAATGAGGTTAGAATTCAAGATGAAAAATGGTTGCAATGCGCCCATGTATGCGCCCACAAAATTGGTAAAATAAATACCCAACAATTTTTCATGTTTTCATTTGTAACTTTCGTTATTCCCGTGAATATAATTCGGAAAACCGTGTCTGCATGTTGAGTTCAAAAATAATTTTAACCGGATCTCTGATACGCTTACATTTAATGATTAAAAATTTTGATTTTGTTGACATGTACATATAGTTTCGCATTTATTGAATGTTTTTTAATCCCTGTTTTCCGGGATATCTGAAGGGGATCGAAAGTTATAGGTAAAAATATGAAAAATTAGTGGGTTTTTTTTCTGAGATTGTCTCAGTTTTTAATCTATGGTATCTACTCTAAAGCGATCAAGGAATTTTTCTACCAAATTTCAACTTTCTGTCTTCATTTTTGGGACTGTAATAGCACGACAGAAACACGGTATCAAAACGATCCCTTTTCGTATCCCTTTGTTTTTTTTCTTGCATCTCTTCTCTATATTTTTTTTTTTCATTTTTTTTTTTTAATATCTTTTATAATATTTTCGTGTGAATTTTCCAATTTTTTTTAAGTGTGTGCTGTGCTCTTTTTTTTTTTGGTTTTTCAAGTTTTCAAATGTTTAACAGATCAATTTCTTTATTACAATAAATTTGTTGCCGGCTTTCATCATTAGTTCGCATTCCCAAATTCATAAAAATGGATCGTCTTATTATTCAAGTATTTTTTGTCATTCTCTTTCCTTGAAAAGTTTTTGCCAAAAAGGCGTAGCGCTTAACGCCGCATCTGTGAAAAACGAAATAATACTTTTACACTTCACGTGTTGCGAAATGTCAGATGAACCGCGAAAAACACTATACAGTTTTTATAATTGACATGGAAATTCCCATCCCAAATTTTTTCTTGGGAAGAGTACTGACTTCTTTCGAACTTCCAAGCTCATACCTATTACTCTCAACTCAACGGTCACCTCCATGCAGCTACACTAAGTTACTTTTGTTGGGGAAATTCTTTTGAAGTCGTATGTTACCCGTATTAGATAAACCAGAAATCAACAGATAAGGTGTTAGGACTTCACATTCAAAGCAAAAAAGTCTTCTTTTTGAAGAGTACGAAATTTCAACAGAAAAAAGAATTTCTTCTTTACACATTCTTCTAGAAGCTTCAATTCATCATCTGTACTAAACTAATATTAATAAAAATATTCTGAAAAATTTCCGGCAATTTCCCCCTTAAGGTTGGAAAAACTAAAATATCGGAATTAAAAAAAAAAAAAAAAAAAAAAAAAAAAAAAAAAAAAAAAATAAAACAATTTAAAACACAATTAATTAACAAATTAACTTTTACATATGAATAAATAGTTTATTCTTTAAGGTGTCATACAACAAACCTTGTCGTTGATGCTATACTACGGCTGGGCGCTGTAGATGTTGTAGCTAAGGGCGATGAGGGTGGTGTACGCAGTGATCTACGTCCAACTATATTATTGTTGCGACTTATTCGACGTACTGTACTATTATATTGATTGCCAACAGCATTCGTAGAACTCGAAATTGGCGTTTTGGACGACAATGAAGAAGAGAACGAAGACGACGGTGACGGCAACATTTCGTTAGCAGATTCGCAAAATCTGAGAGATGATTTGAAGTTCAAAAAATATTTGATTGATTTGCAACACAAAAACATGAATTTTATAAATGAGTTTCTTTTCTTCTCTATCAGATTTGAAGATTTCTTAAAAATATTTATTATTATGCATGCGACATTAAAATTTTTATAATAATAATAATAAAAAAAAAAAAAATTAATTAATTAAAAGAAACCAATAGATAGATGGTATCGGGGGGGAATAAAAAGGACAAATGAGATACAGATTCTTTCAAAGCAGAACACACACAATTGATATTAAAATTAAAATTTTTGAAATTAAAAAAAAAAAAAATTATAAATATTATATTTACAATTAATGTGAATCTGTGAGATATATTATTATGTGTTTGCCAGTTCTTTGGACAAAGAATAAATAAAAAAGCCTGTACACTTTCTTTGAGATACGGATTCGTTCGCAAGTTTCAAGACAATTACTATATATATATATATATATATATGTTCAATTTGTATAATTCAGCTGCCATTTTTACTGATCCAAACATGTTTCGTCTTAACAAACGAGTGCTCTCTCTCTGCACAAATTTTTGTCAACTAAGAAAAAATATTCAATATTCTCTAAAGGAAACTAACTTTAAAAGCAAACAAAATTTTGTTATTCCTTCCATATATCTTTTGTTTATAGATTATTTGGACTGTAATTTTTGTGAAATGTTTTAATAAAATTATATAAAAAATTAAAAAAAAATTTAAAAATAAAACAATATCCTTTTCATTTGACTCGATGTATATGTATTGCGCATCAAAAGCATGAGACTGTATGTCAGGCATTTTATAAAAAAAATACTTTTTTTTTTGCCAATAAGCGAGAAAAAGGGGGTTCTTCTTTCCCGGCATATAATTCGACAGGTTTAATATTCGAAAAAATTATGTTATGTTGTTGGCGTAGAAGAACATCAAATTATTTATGGAAACGATTCTTGATCAGGAAAGATATACAATCTATTTGGAGAGGTTTCTTTACTGCTTCTGACAACATTTCTTTGGAATAATTATAAACGACATCGCAGCACTCAAATATGGAACAACAAATATCTACCATGGATGGCTTCATAAAACGTTTATATAACTTGTCGAGCATTACTTGAACTTGCTTATTACGAAGACTAATCAAGTAGTAAGAAGTCCACATATTTGAATAGTGTTTTTGAGCGTTGGAAGGCACTTGGAAATCGTGTATAATGCGTATACACATATAAGACGAAAAAAATATCATTAATTTTCATGTTAATATTGTTGTGAGTGGCACATCTAATACCGATTCAAAGAAGCGTTGGCTTCGATCTTTATTCAAATCACTGGCAGAGTACATGAAGAATACAAAAAGAATGCTTTATGCACAGCGCTATGTGTAATGATGAACACTCTCTCTCTCTCTCTCTGTTATGGTTCAAGCGGCATTAAGTACGAAACTTCATTTATTATCGGTTTGATTTATCAGCATAAGCTTTTTCGAGATTTTCAGCCATCACGATCGTTTGTTCATGTCTTGTAAAAATGGCTAGAATAGCCTTGCATTGAATATATATATATATATGTATTCTTAGTCAACGTCATCACCCACGATAGATATAAAATCTATAATTCTCGTAAATCTTTAGCAATTGCGCCATTCAAAAAGTGAACCATAAAATACAAACCGAAATCGAATCGATAGGAAGAAACTGCAACTCGTATGTATAGTGTAGTAGTAGTAGTAGTAGATTGAATTTATATTCGTCTTAAGATCGGTATAAACTTTTATAAATTTTTATTATGTCAAAAAAAAAAAACATTCCTTGTTGTTACAACTCAACGCTCAAAACAAAACCAAACAGAGAGATATAAACTAAGATATTAATTTTATGCTCATTTATTAAAACGTTAAGGCATTCTAACCTAGAATTCTGAAACATTAAATATCGGATAACTAATATTTATTAATTTTACAATTTTACAAAAAATAACGGTTTTAACAAATTTTTTTTGAAGTTATGAGAAACTTTTTTAAAAAATTCAAAAACAGCCAGTTTGGAACTCTTCGGAATTGAACGCCTTAACATGCTTGCTTACATGATAATTTGTGTGTGTGTGTGTGTGTGTACAATATACATGGATCATCTGCCTACCTCGATGTCGAAATCAACTTTTTAAACATTTTTCTTTTAATGGAATCGCTATAATGATGCAAATTAATGTGTTTTAATTAGTAATTGATATTTTTAGTTTTTGTTAGAAATTATCATTAGAAGATATTTTGGCTTTCGAAAAGGCAAGCGCTCATTATTATTATGATTTTTTAATCTTTGCTTTCGAAGAGAGTAGTTAACGATTTTTAATAATGATTATATCTGCAAAAAATATAAACATTTAAAATCATTTTGCAAAATATCAAAATTTTGAATACATATAAAAATAATTAATCTATAGCACAAAAGAAAATATATTTTTTAATCTAAAGATCATTTTTCCATGTAAATGCATAAAATAATTTTAATTTCTTCCGGAAGCAACAGTAAACTTATATTAAAGAATCAAGAGATGAGAATAAAAAATAAGAAAAATGCAAGCGAATGAATAAAATGAAATGAAACGCGATTGTTCAAGCGTTTATCGTTATATCCAATTGACGACCTTTTACGAAAACTTCGAGAGCTACTATGACTTCGAGAGCTATGTCGATCGGTTTGCGTGATTGCAATTGAGACCAAGGAAAGTTCGTAAGTAATCATTATAATGTCAATAAGGGGAGGGATTCCTTTGTGATGAAAGTATTATAACCATTCAATCTTAGGAGAATTCCATATTCGACTAAATTTCGTTGAAAGCGGAATTTCTACAAACCAATGCAATCGAATAATTATTTTTCAAAGTTTGACTTCGCGTTTTCGTTCATCGTTGTATAGTTTTCTGAAATAGTTTTCTTAACTTCGATAAATCCCTTTTTCTGTTATTAAAACTAAAATATTATATATGCATTGAATTCACGATTCAGTGATACGAACCTGATAAAGAAGCATCAATAATAATGGTAAATACAATAAATCTTCCAATTTAACATCAGTGAAGAACTGACTATTTTCAGTAGCGTTTGTCGGCTCTGTAGCCTTATTTCTTCTTCTGTTTACTTAAACTTAAACTTTCTTTCAGGTATTACTGTAATTTGTAAACTGTAAAGTGTGAGCCAAATACATTACTAACTCATAACTACAGATAAATTGCACTTTTCCTAAACAACAACTTTTGCTTTAAGTTGTAATGTGGACCCAGTTTCAGAATTTTTGATTTACATTGCTGCCAACTTCGAGTATTGAAAAAAAAAAAAAACATAAAAAGCAAAGTGAACAAAAATGAAAATTCATTGAAATAAAAAATATATAAAAAAAAAAAAAAAAAAAAAACAAAAGAGAAACAGATCCGCTACAAACACTTGTATATGCAAAAGAATTTATCATCCTCTAAGCTTCTCCCGATACTTTAGTGTCAAATCACTGTTGACTTTAAAAGCAAACTCTTGTGATATTTCACTCTCAACCTACAAACAAAAATATCTCCGCAGGAAACTAATCGGAGAACAAACTAAGTCTTTAAAAAATAACAGTTAACATGTTGCGGCAACATTCGCTAATACCGGGCAATCTGGCTACTGCCAAGTAAAATGTTGTGAGACAAAGCCGCGCAACATGTTGCTAGTGCCGGCACATCCCATCAACATGTTCCGGGAAAATGTTTTGGGAAATGTTGCTAGAGGGTTCGGGAAATGTTGCTAGATGTTTCGCGAAATGTTGCCAGATGTTCTAAAAGTGACGGCCCCCTCCCTTCCTATGCAATCGTAGATACCACAGGAAAAATTCAAGTTAATCATATTCTACATAAAAGTTTCAACATTTCCCAGCGAAGAGAGACCTATTTTTCAAGCCTCAAACCTGGGGCTACCCACAACCAAACTGAAAACCGACAAATTGTTTTATGGTCATACAAGTTACTAAAAAACCCCTTCAATTCAAGCTGGAATGCCCTTAATAATGTAAGGATTACCACTCATGGAGATAAAATTAAAAGTTTTTGTATACTGAGTTGCGTATTGATCTCCTGGGAAATGATCAAGTAGATGTATTAAACTAATCCGCTGTTCCGGTATCATTAATTACTTTTACTTTAGTTTACTTTCGAACTGGATACCATAATTTTATACAGTAAAAATTCAAAACCCAATTTAAAGGACGACTATTTTTACGAAATTATTCGGGAAAAGGGTTTATCTTATCTGTTTATAGTCGACAAGACCCATACCAAGTTTTTTTGTTTTCGTATCGTTTTTATTTCATCGTCGACAGACGGACGCTAGGAAGAAGCTGAAGTGCTGCCATATGATATGCCCAAAGGTAACTCAGTACCACACAGCTCTCATTTTTTATATATTTTAGAAGTGTAAACAATTCAAAACAGAAAAACTACAATTTCAAATAAGTTCAAACCGCATACTGAGAAAGAAGGAAAAAGAACAGTAAACAGCAATGCAATGAAGATACTACTAAAATTTTGCAACGTGAGATTGGGAACTGATATTTAAGACACTATGCTATTTTCAATCAAGTTGATTGTTAAATGAACTGCACGCTGTGAATTTATTGAGTTCATCAATAAAATTTTTTTGCAGACTATTGAAATTGCTATAAGAAATTACACATTGTGTTTGAGCCTAATTACCTAGCACTAAAATTAAGTTTATTCTCGAAGATTTAATATATCGTTTTAAAAGTTCCATCAAAGTTACCCCTAAAAACATCGTAGTTGGTCGAAGAAAATCATTAGATATTTTATACCACTTTACCTAATACAATTTTGTATTTATTTTCGTGATTAAGTACTAAAAGCTACGACTTGTTTCTATTTAAAATCTTCTTGAGATCTTTTATAAGGAATCGAATCCAAAAACTATACTACCCTGCCCAAATTCTACTATTCTCCTACTATTAATTACTGCCCTTTGAATTGAATTGAAATTAAAGTTTTTTGACAAATAATTTATTATACGTAAGAAGGGTTATATGGCAGGAGAGGGGTTCGAAAATTCGACCGATCCATACAAGTTTTCACATTTATTTATTATACCAAATTACTAATTATTATTTAGCGATTTCTGTTAAGAAATTTTGAATATTACAAATTATTTTCATATAACGATTTTTTTTTTTTGGAAATAGGGCGTTATATGAAGTGGGATCGTAAGTGTTTCCACTGACTAAATCACGTTCTTTCTCGGGACAAAGCACATCAATGTACCAAATTTCGTGAAAAAATGTCTCAAAAATTACGATCTCCAGATTGGACATAAATATACATGGACAGATAAGACTAATTCCATTCAGAGAATGATCCTAATCAATCAAGTACAATAATGAAGACTTTTTCTGGGCGCTACATACATTCGAAGGAATTTAATATAGCTTATACCACCCACTTTTGGTCAAGCGTATAGGAGAAGAAGATTGATAACTTGCGAATGACAAAGTTGAATTTTTTTTTTTATTAAACGTGTCAAAAAAAATCCTACAACTCAAAATTTTTTTTTTTTTTAAACAAATTTTTTTTTTTTTTTTTTTATTAAAAAATCGATAATATTCGGTCCTATACAATTTGTTGTATTTTACAATGCATTTGCACCAAATAATTCGTCTGTTGGCAGAGTTGTAATAATTCAACATCCTTGACTTTGTTTTTATTTTTAGTTTGTTTCATGTCATTTTCAGTCGGGAAGAGTATGCAAACATTCAAATCAAATATGTTTGAATGTATTTAAAAATTTCTTCGTCTCTGTCCTTCGCGTTCCGATGTTGTCCAATCGATTTACATCTCACCTAATGTCAAATACATTCAGATTTCATGAGATGTAAGAAAAAAGAAAAACCTGCTAGATAAAATAATACTTGATTTTCAACATCTTTCCAAACTTTATGATGACAAAAACTGCAGATCAAATCTGAATATATCTTCAATTTACGTAATAAGCAGAAACAGTACATACAAAAACTAAAGCCGTTATCATGTATAGTGTGTAGGTGGCCGATTATGTGCGACTTAAAGTTTACATATATATGAAGAATTCTTTTTATTGTATAGAAAAACTTATAGAAGAAGTGCGCCCCTAAAATAACCTGGCTAACAATACTCTAATTTCCTATATCACCTAATTATTTTCTTAACAAATTTCCTACAAATTATAATATTGGTTCATGGTGTATGATGAATGATAATTATTACGAAGCAAACCAACTTACCTATTCTGTGGTTGAATTTGCGGTGCTGGTAATGCTGGCAATTGTCTGCGACTATTATGAGTAGAGGATGATTTAAGACGACCTAATGATTGCTGTTCCATTTCGCCATCCTCATCATCATCTAATGATTCAATGGTTAAAGTTTGTTGCGGTGGTGCTTCGATACTAGCGTATCCGGTATTACGTGCACCGCTACCACGAGCTTTAGTTGTAAATTCTCGATCAAAATCTTCTGCTTGTTCCTCCTCAAGATTTATGAATTCTTGGCGTTCTTCTAATTGGCCAGATTGCAAGTCCTGCTCCTTTTCAATAATGTGCGCACGTTCTCCAATATGATGACCAATTGCCATTTTCTTTACACCATTCATAGAATCCTGAACAGTGCGCCGAGTCTCACGTATGCCGCCAGGACCAGTTTTGGTGCTACTCGTAGCCTGATAAATTTGCGGACGGCCATCCGGTCCAGAGGACATCGTTATAACAGAACTTGAACAATAAGAGGCCCCATTTGAGCCGATATCTGTCAAACAGAACGAATCAAATTTTAATATATAAATATTGATAACACAATCAGCTTTGCTGTATATATATAGATTGTTCCTCCAACTGTTCATTGTTATATTACTTATATTTCGCCCTTACCTGCGCTTAACAAGCGATTCATATTGGGCATGCCAGGAAAACCAAATAAGCCGCCAACATTAGGGTTGTTTTGCCGTTCCATTAAGGCATTTTGCTGGAAGCTCGAATCGAAAGGCGTAAGCATATTAAATGGATCAGGCATAAAGGAATTCATTAGTCGATTCATTGAGCGCATTTGCATGTTCATAGCATTCATATGATTTCTATTAAAATGAAACAAACATGTGGCAAAAATTTAATATCAGAAAATTTAAAAATGGCTAACTTTATTTTTTCAGATTGATCCCAAACGTTAGATTTAGTTTCGTCTTTAAATTTGCTCGAAATATCCTTCTTTTTATTGAAAGCCATTGGTGGTTTCAGTTGTTTAATTTTTTTCATTTCAAAAACTAAATTGACGTAAAAATCATGTATTCACAGTAAAAAAAAATTTCTTTTCATCTACGATTGTAAAAGTAAAGTGTATAAACAACAAAGGTATACATATCAACATATACGTACACCTATTTGCATAGAAGATATGTGTAGTACATTTTTCTTGAAATTTCCAAACTAAATCAAAATTTATTTAAAAATTATTATTGATTTTCCTACGCCATTATTGTAACGCAAAAAACTCTTTCAGTATCACGTAACGAACTTAATTTCTTATAAATAGCATTTATATTGGACTTTATAACTTAATTACAACAGAAATTCCTATTTAACGTGTTAAAATACTAAAATGTTATTGGCTTTTTTTACTACAGAATTTGCTTATGGTGAAGGATTTTTCAATTTTTATTACTTACCCAAATATGTCGTCGTCCAAATCACCCATCAAAGAGCCAAATAGCGACATCTTTTTTTCGTCACACTTCCTTTTACTTTAATTAGCTTGAAAATATATAATTAATTTTATTTGATCTGCACTTGCGTTTTCCGTTCTACCAAATAATTTTATGTTGGATGCTTGCCTATCTAGTTTTTTCTGCAATAAAATAAATACCCAGAAATTTCCAAAAGTTAATACTTATGAGTGAAAAAAGTGCAACTGTGCTATTCAACAGTATGAAAACGTTAGAGCCGACTGTAAAAGAGTGAAAAGGATATATATAATGGGTTATTTGGAAAGTTATTCCAACATAGGGTTGCCAAATCTTTAATATTTTATTGTTCTATTAAACTTTAATATATGGATATAATTGTGTGCAACATACATTCGACAAAAGCACTACTCATCAATGAATGAAATAAATCTCAAATTATGATTTGGTTATGCGTGTGTTTATAAACAATTAAACATATAGAATGCATTGTACCACAGCATCAATGCAATTGATGTCAAAATTTTAATATGGCATTAACAACCGACGGTTTTCATTAATAAGCGTGCAAACGTGTTCTATTAAATCAATGTTTCTTTTTAAATCAATTTTTCAATGCTTCAGTCATGTATGTCAAAACAAGGCTGTGGAGAAAACCGAGAAAAGAAAAAAGAACGCAAGTGTACCAGTGAGCAAGCAGTGAGAAAAACTGCTGTTCGTTAAAAAGAAGGCGGTTTGGTCACTTTAAAATAAATTATTTAGAGAATATTGCCAAAGTTGTGAATTTTTTAGTTAGGGGCCTTTTCAGTAAATTCCAATATCTCATACAGTTATGAGTATTTTGAGTGAGTAATGCTCACCACATGCATGCAAATGAATTTGCCATATCATTATAAATATTAGTAAGCTTCATTGAAAACGTAATGGCCGGCAAGAAAAATTTATATCTTTTGGAGAAAAAAGGTATTTCTCAGGAGAAGTAAAATTTGAATATGAAAGAGAGCTTAATAGCAAACCATAAAAAAAGAGTTGACTTGGAATATGATTTAGACTTCGTTAATTTGACCAAAGATGTAAATTCTTGGAGTAAAGCGAAATGATCACTAGCAATTGATATTATCAGTAGCATTATAATGTAACTTTTTTAGAGTCTCTCTTTTCAAGCAATAAGAGATTCAATAGCATTATGTAAGCAAATTTAGATGGAGATAGTCGCCTTTTGCTCTCTCCTGTTAGTAGGTGTCTTTTTGAACAAATTTGCATTAGTATTGAGTATAAACGAATAAAAATTATTACCAGAACCTCTTTCAAAGATGCATTTGTAAGAAAAAATAGCTGTGAAGGTAAACATAAAGAAACCTAAAAATATTATTCGAATTTTGCAATTTAAATTTTTGCCTTTTGTTATATTTGTTACATTTCTATTTTATTTTATTTGTTTTTGAATTAAAGATGGTATTAAAAAAATTTGGTAGTAGTAAATAAAATTTGCTTTAATACTTAGTTAAATTTAAGAATACTAAAGTCATTACAAATTTTCAATACAATGCTTCAATCTATGTTATTTTCATTGATGGAATAGGACGTACAGAAAATGGTCAAGATGAGACTGGACCGCAGGATGAATGAATTTTATTATTTCATCCATTTGCACTTTGAAAGCTTCCCTGTAATTAGTTAGAGAAATAATTTTATAAGAAATATTTATGACAAAAGTGTTTGCTCATATTGTTAAATCAATGTAATTCGAGGAACTTTCAAAATATGTAGAAATATGTACAGATACCGATCACTGTTTGTATTAAAGTTCTTCATCGATTTCTTTCTTTGATGGTAATGTTTTCCTTTTCTTTGGATAATATTTTTGCCACGACGCCTCTATATAAATCATGAATACTACACTTTTATGATGTTTTTTAAGTCTTTCACATCGGGAATTTCGCTTCAGTTTAGCCAATTGTCGTCAACCTCCTTCGTTTTATTTATTGAAAACTTAAAAATATTAAAATATTTGTATCAAAACTACACATACTTTCTTACTTTCATTTGCATGGAATTTTTGCTAAGAATAGCTTAGAATAGCATGTTTTTTCATATGTATGCAAGTGATTTTATTTCCATTTTCGTAAATATGAACCGGTTAATTTCAATTTAAATTGAAGAAGCGGTATTGACAATCCAAGTGTGAAGGGCGGCAACATCAGCATAAACACCAGGGTAGTTTGGAAAAGCGCAGCCTTCGCCCCAAGACACAATACCAACCAATTGCCCTCCAGAAACGAGGGGACCACCAGAGTCACCTTGGCAGGCATCTTTACCTTCAGTATAAGTGCAAATCATTGTAGGTAATATAGCATCTCCGTACCCATAAGAGGATGAAGCGCATGTTTCTTGGCTGACTATAGCTACTTTAACAGCTTGTAATGTGACTGGCAGAGCAGCGCCGCCTGAGTGTCGGGCTCCCCAACCTGTTACGGAAGCTTTGGCACCATCGACAGGAGCTTTCTTTGCTAATTCGATATTTTTGATGGCGGAACTGTATGTAACAGAAGATGCCAAACGAATAACAGCGACGTCATTTATCATTGAATCGGAATTGTAGCCTTCGTGAATTTTAAAATCGGCAACATCGAGCAAAATACCCCCATCATTGGAAGTAGTAGAACCAGCGCGTACCTTAAGTTGAGAGGTTACGGCTGTTTGCAAACAATGAGC
>KK351392.1:94319-111431 GCA_000671755.1 Glossina brevipalpis | reverse complement strand
AAGAAATCCATTATTTTCCAATTCGAAATGTTAAATAAAGTCCTGAAGTTCATATAAGATTGGATGGATTTCTTTTTCCCCAAACTAATATCATATAGTCATAAAGTATCAAAAATAACATTTTTTTTTCACATGAAGTCTTATTGAACATTAGTATTCTTATATGAAAAGAACCAATAAATCGGACATATTTAATCCAATCTTACTACGGTATGATATGTCAAAGTACTAGTATGTTCAAATTTTTATTATAAAATACTAACAATCAGATCTTGTTGTCATTAAAAATGCTTACTTTTTGTAGAAAGATTTATAAGAAAGGCAAAAGGCAATTCAAAATATAATCCCGTTCTATCCAAATTGTCAATATTCATGTATTATAGGAAGCACAATTTTTTGTCGAAATTATCGAGAAACTTAAAAATGGAAACTTTTGTTCATATAACAACTTTTTCAAGATATGGCTTCTTATCCGATCTAATCTATTTTCAACAGATCTCGAGTCAGAACATGTCAGCATACCAAGTTTCATGACCACAAATCGAACAAATCGAATCATATATAGCGATCTTTAGGTTGAACATAAAAACACACGTTTTGACATCAAGTAGACATTTAGAGGGGTTTTAGAGAGATTTTAGAATGGCTTTAGATGGATTCCAAGTCCCTCTGCATGCTGTTTATACCCGTAAAAGGTCTATGTGATCTAACCATCGTGTATTACAAAATGGTGCACTACAAAAAACACAAGATTTTTTGATTCGTCGATATTTTTTTTTTAGATTTCAATTAATGGACGCGCTCTTTACATTGGTCAAGTAGCATGACTCTTATTGGTCATATATAGATACGCCGTATTACAAGTTGTATAATGTGCAATTTCTAATGCTTCTCGGCAAAAATCGGTAGAAACTACTAATTTAGCATATAAAGTATGTGTTAGATATTTCGACTGTATAGGAACATTTTTTGAACCACATCCCATGTGGCTGTTTCGATGAAAAATAAGCCTTTATATGGTAAAAAGGTGTAATTTGTAAGAATTTATGATGCAAATGAGTTCCTAATAATAGTTTGACATAAAATTTAACTGTGTGTGTGCTGTATTTGGATCACGATGGCCAATTTTTTGACTTGACCAGATATACAAATTCGTTTGGAAAATAAGCCTTTATATGACAAAAGGATCACATCTTTACCATTTCAGGACGAAAATCAGTCTGCAAAAGAAATTTGATATAAAAATTGGTTGCGTTAATTTTGGACCAGATAGGTATATGTTTTGGACTCCACCATATATGAGGGTTATTATGACTAATAAGTTTTTATATGGCAAGAAAAGTTTATTTTTAAGTACTTTATGACAGGAAAAGTAGAAAATCGGAATTAAATTTGCTACATTTGTACTATGTCAGTTCACTTCTCTCTTTCCTATCAGGGCTCTCATAAAACCTTATTTTTACATATTACTTAGTAGTACTATTTCATGAAAGTAAACGAAGTATTGTATTAGAGAAAATAATGTAGAGTGTTTAATGGTTGCTTTTGTTCGAATATAACATATTATGAAACGTTCTCTATATAGAAGTGATCGAAATAAGTGGTTCCATCGAATCCATTTTCAATAGCTTTCCTCTTTGGGCTAAAACATATCAGTACATCACATTCCGTCAAAACATGTCAAAAATTGCGAACTGTATGGTTTGCAAGGACAGTCTCAAGTCTACAGACAGATAGACAGACTTAATTGGATTTAGAAAATGATTCTTCGTGGATGGGTATAATAAAAGATTGGTCTATTTTAAGCATTTTCGTGTATAACAAGGAATAGGTACAGGGTATAAAAAGCTAAAAAAACAAAACGAAAAAATTCATCTCATTATTTCATAGTATTCGGTGAGCATGACAGATTTTTTTCATTTCTTTTTTCTTTTGTTCGCCTTTGTGTAGTTTGTGAGTAACGGGCAAAAAAAACAATTTCCTTTGCTTTTAAAAACAGAGTTGTTTTCAGTTTGCATTGTATTTCAGTCGTGTCCTTTAAGCAAATTAGCCCATTTTTAATATTTTAATGTGCGTGCAAGAACTCATCTTAATTTTGTTTAATTTTGAAACGATATTTTAATTGTCGTGACTAGCGAATTGTTTCCATAGCTTTCATTTAACTTAAATATATTCGTCTCCTCGTGTACGATAAACTAAAATTCTTTTACACATCAGCTGCTTTTTCAATTCAATTAAAAAATTTACAATTTTAGTTCAATTTGTAAAATTTCATTCGTTGGACTTTATTGACTACTTTGTGTGTGCGCAGATATCATATATAAAGTCACTTAGAAATAAACTGTGCGTTTAAAGCATTTTTTAATGGCCAATATGCTTAAGTATATAGTTAATAAGCTCGATCGATCAACCATTGTGACTGCAATGAAAAATACTCATCCGATCCTCGATACTCATTCGTTACTCGCCGTTAATATGTTGAACATTGTGATGATGATGATGATTTCAATTGAAATCACAATCTGTTACACCCTTTACACCCTTTTTTGTAGATGTGCAAAATTCGAAAAAAAAAAAACCAAAGCCAAAGTAAATTTTTATATTTTTCGTATTATAAGAGTATGTGTTACATAAAAGTACATATGTATATATAGAGCAGCAAAAATTGCTGATAGCATTAGTTTGTTTTGAGTGTTTTAATGAAATGTGGAAATTTCTCATTCTCTTCTTGTTTATTGGGCAAACTTTTACTGCCCTTGTACCCAAAGCAGTGCATCGTCATTTGAACGATCGTATTGTTGGTGGACAACCAACAAATATTAGCAATTTTCCTTGGCAAGTATCTCTTCAACGATCTGGTACACATTTTTGTGGTGGTGCTGTATACAATGAATATGTAATCGTTACGGCTGCTCATTGCGTGCAAGGAATTGAGATTTCGACTCTTAAGATACGTGCTGGTTCTACAGAATGGTATGAAGGTGGTGTATTAATAGAAGCCGATGATTATAAAATTCATGAAAATTACAACGCTGAGACTATGATAAACGATATCGCTGTCATTCATTTAAAATCATCGTTAACTCTTGGAACTACTATCAAAAGTATTCCTTTAGCCAACAAGAATCCTGTTGATGGTGTTCCTGCTGTTGTATCAGGTTGGGGTACTACTTTTTACGGTTCTCCAGATCTTTCGGCTACATTGCAATATGTAGATCTTTATACGATCAGTCATGAAACTTGCGCTTCCTCTGCTTATGCGTATGGTAATGATATTAAGAAAAACATGTTTTGCGCATATTCCCCTGGTAAGGATGCTTGCCAAGGTGACGCTGGTGGTCCTTTAGTTTCCGAGGGGCTTTTAGTTGGTATAGCTTCCTGGGGATATGGATGTGCATTACCCGATTATCCAGGTGTTTATACCGATATCGCTGAACTCAATTCATGGATTGCAAGCAGTAGCTTCTAATATATCTATATATATATCGTTATCGTATAAATTGCAGAATAAATAAAATAAAAGTGTGTACATTTTCGTACATTTTGCAATATCATTCTTTCGAAATTCTTTCACTGAGATCTATTATGCATCGTTACGTCTACATATTTTACACGACATTTGGATATTTTCGGTAGTTGTGCTCTCAAGAGTAGAGAGCATATTTTTAATGCTAATAAGGAATTCTCAGACAGCGCGAAGGACTTAAGCTTCTTACTATTAAGTTCCGTTACCGTTTTAGAATCGAAATATGGATACACCCTATCTTCTTTTTAGCTTATCTCCAGATACTATGTATTCTACATATATATGTATTTAATTTTACGTCATTAGTTTATTTCACTTCAGCCTTTGTGTGTGACTATAAGCTCTTGATAAAGAAATCTTAGAACAGTTGTGCTATAAATACATATATATATATATATACAAGTGTGCACATATTGATTTCTAAGTAAATTAAAAAGGATTATAAATGTATGATTTATTAGAAGCATTTAAAAAACGAACGAAATATTTCTATATAATCGAACTTAATAGTAATACGCGTTCTTATCGCGTGCTTATCGTTGATAACTTTCTTTATTAACGTTTTGTTCTTCTAGTCATAGAAAAGTTGCCATAATGCCCGGACTTATTACGTTTGTAACTTTGTTAATTACTTTTAATTTAACCATTTCATTAAGTTATGATCGTATAATAGGCGGTAATGTCGCGACTATAAACAAATATCCTCATCAGGTATCATTGCGGATTAAACATTTCCATACTGATCCCTATTTGCATGAATGTGGCGGAAGCATTTATAATGAAAAAATAATTATTACTGCAGCCCATTGTGTTTTTAAAAGGGAAATCGATGATATCATTGTTGTTGCCGGATCCGATAACAGTGATGGTGGAAATGGTGTAGTATCACGTGTTGAAAAGATCGTAATTCATGAAAATTTCAACATTCAAACTATGGCTAACGATATTGCTTTGGTGTTCCTCTCAACATCATTGCAAATAAATAATGTGACTATAGCTCCTTTGCAGTTGGCATCTGAAGAATTGACGCAAGGCACCTCAGTTACAGTGATCGGTTGGGGATTTACTTCAGAAGGTGGAAGTAATTCGCGTAAATTACAGAAAGTCGAACTTGAAATTTGGGATCCGGTAGATTGTTCCTCAGCTCATGGTGTTGGAAATATCCAAGCAAATATGTTATGCGCTGGCGTGCTCGATGGTGGAAAAGATGCCTGCAACTACGATTCTGGTGGCCCCTTGATTCATGAAAAGAAAATGGTAGGGATCGTTTCATGGAATCGTGGTTGTGCTAGACCTGGTTATCCTGGCGTGTATGCTAATGTGCCTTATTTATATAATTGGTTAGAGCATAATATTCAAGAAAATTTGTTAAAAGCTTGAATCTTTAGCCACATTTGACATCGGATCCATATCATCAATGAAATCAATTTCCCTTGTTCGGTGTGCAATAAATGCATTAGACGTACAAGTTACACGTATTTATATATGTAAAAATATAAAACTTTAAAATAAGCGAGAAAATTTAACGTGTTTTTTTGTATAAAATCTAAGAACAATTTTTTGTTAGGATTATGATGAAATTTCGTAAGGGCGATGATTACTGGATCATCTTAAGTAAGCGATTTTTGTTTCGTTAAGTTAAAGATATAAAGTTGAACCAAAACAAGTGACGTACAATAGTGAATCCTGATGAGAGACCATTATCATAAAGAACTAACCCAATAAAGCCAAGAACGGGGAACATCAGAGCTAAAGGTCAAAAACCCAGAAGCTGAACAAGCGTTTCTTACTTTCTTACTTTCAATTTGCTGGTATATGAATGACAAGATTCCAGGAGAAGCTTCCTTGCAAATAATAATCATTTCTGTTGAACTCTTTTTTTTTTTTTTTATGAAGTAGAAGTGTAAACTGAACAAAACACTCCGCTCGATACTGATGGCTGATGATATTTACGTCTACTACGTTACTACTACGTTACTAATCTTATGAAATTCATGAAAACAAGATTTTTGTATAAAAAAAAACCTTCAAATCTAGAAGGCAATCATTGTGGATTACAGAAAATATCAGTATAGGTCAAATGGAATAAATTCGAAATTTCATAATACGATGCGAAATACAATAAATTTTCTTCTTAGGGTTTGCAAATCTGTAAAGCCTTATTGAAAAGTAGACTTTTTAGCATTCAAGGATACGTCGACTTTTACTTCTAATAGAGTAGACTTTGTAAAATTTATGTACACAACAATTTCGTCTATAGCCCATCGTTAAAGTTCTAATACAAAGTTTTAATAAAATTTTCAAGTGTTTACACTTATCAATCTTTAGATACAAAAATCGCATTTATAAGTTTAAGTTTATTAATTTATAGCAATGTAATTAGCGGATAGATAGTGGCAACTTAAAAATTTAATACCACCAATAAAAAAGAGACATCATGTTACATTGGTTAGGGGTACTCATTAGTGCTCTTTAAATATTTGTAATTAATGCCTGAGAAAATATTTCCAATAAAAAGTTTGTTCTTGTTTGCCCAATTGCTTGTAACTATCGAAAAGGTTTTAGTTCATTTTGGAACGTGTATTAGGAAAGACAAAGTGGCCGATATAGCGAAGCATCTTTACAGGATAGGTTTTAGTTCATTTTGGAACCTATATTATGGAAGACAAAGTGGCCGATATAGCGAAGCATCTCTGTTTGGTTTAAGAGTTACTTAATGTCTTATTAACTTACAATTTATCGATCGCCTTATAATTCTAACACCATCCAATTCTCGTACCGGTTTTAAAAAATAGTTTCTCACACCAATCACTCATTCCTATCAGTAGGTTATGACATTGAGTTTATTGTGATCAGTGGTTCCTTTGAATTTCAAACAACAACATCTAAGTCCCATGTCTATATTAAAATATCGACCAAGGATGGAACGTGTAAAATAGCCAGTATAAGTGCTTGGGGAAATTTGGTGTCTCGTCGCGATATTTAGAAAAAGTTAAAGTATCAGTAGTAAGCGCAACTATTTAAGTTCGGTCCTATGGCGAAAATGAAATCACAGCTCTTCTGAGTAAGGTTAGTAAAGATGCATTACAAGGCGATACTAATGGTCCCTTCGTCATAAACAACCAACTTGTCGGCTTAGCATCGAGAAAGTGTGGCTGCGGCCATCCTCAGTTCTATCCAATAATGTATATTTTTCGTCGTCAGTCTTAAAGATCGGTTGGATGATACTATCGCTAACGCTCTTTGAAATAGAAATAAATTAAAAACAAATAAATGAAAAAGAACTACCAGCTTATTTAATCTTTGAATCAAACAACCTGTTCTTCATAATTAATACAAGTGTGTGTGTGTGTTAGTTATTGATTACCTACCTATTATCTGTTCTATGCTTAAGACTCTTGATTTGTTATGATAAACCTTCATTTCAACATAAATTAATATTACGTCGCTGCCATTTGATGTATACTCGGTTTAGCGCACCAAAATTTATCATTTTAAAGCGTCTAATATGTACAGACAAAGTTAACAGTAAAAAAAACGTTATTTTATAGATTACAGATATTTATATAGATACATACTTAGGGAGAGAGTAATAAAGACCAGGCCATTCCGTGTGTGTGTTGGACATGAGACTGTATTTTGTAAAAGAAAATTTTTTTTTCTCTGAGTAGGACTTTATTTTATGGGAAAAGATAAATAAAAGAAAAATTTTTTTCTTTTTTAAATTCAGTTTTGAATTCAGTTTTCCTTCAAATGAGACGCCACAAAATTTTTAAACAGACAAAAAAAAAAATTGATTGTTCCAAACATTCTGAGCAAAACTATTGTTCAAATAACAAAAAAAAGGGATATTTGTGGATTATGTTTATATTTTTTGGAAAACTTCTGTTCGACATCTAAAGAGATGCGTTTTGATTTCCCAAAATGAGTTCGTGGCAAAATTTGACGAGCCGCGCCTGTCAATGTAGATGAATTCTGTTCACATTAATTCTCTGAATGTGTAGTCAAAGCGGATTTATTTTGAGAAACCAAGATAAATCATTATGTTTAAAAAAGCGAAAATTTCATCTACTTCGACATATATATAACGTATATAACCTGCATGCCAACAGAATGAGTTCACCTCAGCACAAAGCTGTTTCTTAATCTGTATCATCTGTATAATTCAGCAAAAGAAGGAAGAGAAATACTTACAGATAATTACAGACGATTAATTAAATTATTTAATTTCTTTTATATTGTTTAAATTACTATTAGTTTTAGAATCCAGAATGCGCCTTCCTGGTAAGTCTGGTTTATAGTGTAGGTTATCGTTTTTTTATTATTATTTAAATTAATTTTAAATGTTTCTTAAAAAAATATTATATTTAGAAATGATATAATTTTGTAATATTGACTTTTTAAATTTAAAGTAGACAAAAATAGATCCAAAAGTTCCGTCACATACTGCACTGTTATCAACACACGTCCGACGTATCTCTTATGTCTGTGATTCCTCTGTCCGATTCTATGGATTTTTTTATAATGACAGGCATATTTTAAAATAATTGGTAGTTTTCAGATAGCACAGTAGCGACGCGTCGGACTGGCCCCATTATCCAAGTGTCAAAGCCGGATGGAATCCGTGCTCTATTTTATGACTGGTTGGTTAAAGCCAAAAAAAATGAAGATAGGAAGCTGAAATTCGGCTTGCACCTTTCCTAGTCGATTAAGATCAATCCAATATACTATATACTACATACTATATACTACATAATACATACTACATACTATATATTAGTTTGGGGAAAAGGTAATCCATCCAATTTTATAAGAACTTCAGGACTTTATTTAACATTTCGAATTGGACAATAATGGATTTCTTTTTCCCCAAACTAATGTTATATACTATATATATATATACTATACTGTATACTGCATACTATACTCTATACTATATTGTATACTCTACTATGTTGTATATTCTATGCTTTATACTGTACTATATTCTATATACTACACTGTATACTATGCTATATGCTATACTGTCTACTATACTGAATATATACTTTATTGTATATACTATGCTTTATAGTATACTATATTCCATATACTATACTATATACTATACTTTGTAAGATACTACATACCATATTGCTTTTTACTTCATTTCTACTTAGAAAATTTAGAAAAAAAAAAAAAAAAATACCACACCATATAAGCAACTGTTTATTATAACATCTTGAAGAACTAGAAGTTGCGATATGATTGGACCAAAGTTGTGACAAATGTTACGATCTTGCTGCTAGCGGGGATACTTCTCAATTAGTTTCCCGTTTTTTTTTTCTTGCCATTCGAAAAGTTTTTTCAAATTTCTTTACTATTAGCGATCAGAATAGGTCAAATATTACTCGAGGCTATTTTAAATGCCATGGTACATGTATATTTGCAACATGCAGATTGCGAGGCAAAAACCAGAGATTCAAACTCTGCGTAACAATTCCCTCTTACAAAGGAAGTCTCCTACAGGTAAAAAGGCAATATCACAGAAAGAAAGAAGTTATGATGGCAAACAAATGAATTTTACTGGTTCGCAGAGATTTCGAAAGTAAAGAAATTCTTCAGCCTCGTTCACAAATAAACTTTACTTGTTTTATATCAGATTTTTCAATTTTTTCTTCATTTTTATTCATGTTGTAAACGTTTTGCTCAGCATCTACCTTCTTCTTCTATACGCAACGTTTGGGACAGATTTTCATTTCTAAGTCCACGTCATTTTTTAAGTAAAAATTGGTGCTCCTAGGAAACTGTCAGGCGTAACCGGAACGTCCGCTATTCTCCAGGTCTCATTTTAAGTATCCTCACAGATTTCTGCTTTTTTCTGCCTTCTATGTCGCATTCTTGTGCCAAGTCAAATAAACGTTGCTTCCACTGGCACAACCTTTTTAATAATAATAGTTCCCCTCTCTCATGGACATTCGCAGCATTTCCTAAAACGTGTTAATCTGACACGTGTAAATTAGATAATTTTATCCAAAATTGTTCTAGACCACTGCCGACCCTGCTTTAATAAAATAAAATCATTTTTTAAACATGTATTTTATTCTTAATATATCGAAAAAAAATACAATAAATAAATGCATGTAATTGCTTTTATAGTTAAAAAGATTTTGTTATTTATTTGATGGTAAGTTCCAAGGGTTAACTTCAAAGCACATATAATTTTCTTACTTTGTTTTTTCATTAGATTTTTCCTGTAATTAAATTTAATTACTAACGCGTTCATATATCACGGCTGTACGAGATGGTATGTACACCTCGAAATAGTTATTACGTCCGGCATAACTTTCAGGCTTAGTGAAATGGTTGCAATTCTTATCAATGCGCTGGAAACCGCCATAAATTTGATCGTCAGTGCTTAAACATACTTTATAAATACCCGACCAATTAGTGCCTACACGATAATTGGTAAAACTTTTGGTAGGATGGAAATTGAAAACGAATACTAGACCAGCTCTCTCATAAGCAATCACTTTATCACTTTCATGTTTCCAACTAACATAAGCTGGATCGGAATGTAACCAACCAAAGCGATTCTCCAATTCATTCATGGCACGATCAAATTCACAAAGGAAATGATATTTTAGTAGATTATCATCAGCTAAGTTCCATTGACGTCTAGCATAATGATATGAATTATTATTACCCGGTCGAGGAAAATCCAACCATTCTGGATGACCGAATTCATTGCCCATAAAATTTAGATAAGCTTCACCACCCAAGCTATGGGTAATTAAACGGACCATTTTATGTAAAGCTAATCCTCTATCAATAATTAAATTTGATTCAGATAAAACGGACATATTTGTATACATTTCTTTATCCATTAGCCAAAATGCTACGGTTTTATCACCTACCAACGCTTGATCGTGAGATTCAGCATAAGCTACCGTATTTTCACGATAACGGCGATTGGTTAGGGTATGCACTAGATTACCCATATCCCATTGATCGTCACTATATTCCTTAAGCAATTGAATCCATTTGTCTGGTATTGCCATACCGAGGCGATAGTCGAAACCTATGCCACCTTCGGAGATGGGACGACACAAAGTAGGCATACCTGAAACATCCTAAATTCAAGATTTAGGATAAAACATCTTTTAATAAAAGTTTCTTCTTTTTATTATTTCTTTTCTTCTCTTACTTCTGCTATTGTTACGCATTCAGGATTTTGTAGATGCAACATGTAATTGGCTAAAGCCAAATAGTTTAAAGCATCGGTATCCACATTCATACCAAAATATTCATTATAATCTCCACTAAAACTCTCATTGATGCCTCGAGAATGATATAACATTGAAGTAACTCCATCAAATCTAAAAAGATATTTAAATTTGCTAAGCTCAATAGATGGATATCGGATATTTTTAATTTCAAACCTGTAACCATCAAAATTATAGTTTTCATGCCACCATCTCAGATTAGATAAAAGAAATCGTAAAACCTCATATTCAACATAGTTGAATAACCGACTATCCCACAAAGCGTGTTCACCTCTTGGTCCATCATGAAAATAACAATTATTGGTACCATCGAATTGATTGAGACCGTCTTGAACATTCTTACTGGCATGAGAATGCACCACATCCAACAAGACAAATAAACCGCTTTCATGAGCCATATCAATCATACGTTTCAATTGCTCAGGCGTACCAAATCGACTGGATGCAGCAAAAAAACTGGTTACCTGATAACCAAAACTAGCGTAGTAAGCATGTTCCATTATGGCCATTACTTGTATAGCATTATATCCTTGCCTTTTAATACGAGGTATTATTTCAGTCGTAAAATGATCGTACGTTCCAATGCAAGGCTCTTGCGATGCTATACCTACGTGACATTCATAGATCCGTAATGATTTAGGTCGTTGGGCGCTAGGATATTTAAATTTGTATTTCTCATCATCAGGCGGATGCCAAACAAGCTGTTTGTAATTTACGCCTAAATTGGCCTCTTTAGGTGGTTGTTTTACATAAACAGCCCATGGCGATAAACGATCCAATAATTCCCCATTATTATTGCGAACAATAATCTTAATTTCACTTAAATGTTTTATGGCAGGACTACCATCAGAGTTCGGTGGTAAATGTAATTCCCATTTACCGAATTCCAATTTTCGAAAAGGATTTGCTTCCCATTGCCAATTATCTGCAAGATAATTAGGAGAAAGATACATTTTTGATATTCGAATTTTCTTATTGATTTTGCATCCATCGATCATTATCAGTTCTGTCTCTCAATAAAGTTTTAGATTAAAGCTTAATCCGAAATTAATTCTGGAATTTTGAATTTGAAAAATTTGAGCGCAAATATGAAAATTAATCGCTTGCAAATTTTGAAACACACTAAGCCCCGATCTCAAAAGTACCTCTTGAAAATCTCAGTAATTAATAGAAATTTCGTTTTTATATTCAATACGAAGTTTGGCGTTTCGATTAATTGCCTTAGAAAGAAAACGTATGACGAGCTCTATAATGCACATATATATATATATATGTCTGACGAGTGTAAGATTCCTTATAGATCTAGCATAGTGATGTTTTTTTTCTTTAGTTGAAACATTGATAATTGAAAAATTAAAATACACGGGATATATATTCATCGGTTCGCTTTAAATAACCAAAAAACTGCAACTAACAACGTATAGTAGATATCGACCTAAAAATTCTATGGATATTGCTACTAAAATTAAGAGGAAATGCATCTAAGCACAATTAATGAGAAATAGTAACTTGAATAAATTATCATATTTATGCTGTTACAGAAGAAGGACTAAAGTCAATTAAAAAGCCGGAATTATATATCTTTAACTAAAAAAAACTAATTATGCAATGAAGACTGTCGTTCCCGGTTTAAAATATATAGTTTCTTTGGTTAAATACAAAACTTTTAATATATGATGTAAAGCATAACACATGGATTCTCTTACGATGGACAAAAATGATAATTACGTTGGCTTACTGAAATCTCCAGTCAAGTAAAGTTCTTTGGCACCGGGAGCCCATTCGCGAGCCACCACTGAATTGTCATCATTAAAATGTAAACCGTAATATTTGTAACCCTGAGAAAATTCTTCCAAGCCACCTTCCAATTTATCGATTTTATTCAACCAATCCTGGAGTATTCCATGTCTAAATGAAAAGAAATAACATGAGAGTTAAAAGCATCAAATTTACGATTATTTTTTTTTATTAAAAGAAAAATGCAAAGCCTGACTTTGCTCTATAGCTGTGTTTAAAATATTAGATAATATACTTGGAGTCTGGCGTTTTTAATTAAAATGTTACTTTTCCCGAGAATCAGCTCTAGAGTTTTAAAATAGAAAATTTTCATTTGTGTGAATGGATTTTTTCTTTTTCTTTTGTACTGAAAATAGTTGGAAGGAGAGCTTTTCCTTGATAGGCCTTCATCTCCAGTAGCTTAAAGAGAGATTGATTGATATAATAAAGGATAGTGGATGTTAAAAGCAGCGATAGAAAGTGCAGTGAGTTCACTTATGGATGATAAAGGGCTGTTGCATTTGAATGTGAAGAAAAGTTTTATGTTTAGTTAGATGTGTTGTACTGGTGGCAAGTTTTGCGTAAAGCAAAAGCAAAAGCATGATAAAGAGAAAAGAGGAAAAAAGCCAAGAAACTAAAAAAGAAAGTTTTATAAGATTTCATAATGAGAAATCTCAATAGTACTGATGGAGGAAGCAAGTTCCCTAAGATGAACATAATAGTGAGCGCAAAAGATATTATAGAGATTGTGGTAGGTATTGAAGGGTTTGGTTGTTAGAGTTTTCTCAAATCTCACCTTTCGTTACAGATATGTTTATCTAACAGCTAATGTTAACATTTTCTGTTAAAATATTCTCTGTTAGTAAAATTCTTGCTGTATTTCATATTAACAACAACGTCTTATTTCGGTACACATGCATAAATAAGCAGATTGTGTGTGTGTTTATTCTTTTATATTAAATTTTACTCTCGCAGCCGGAAAAATATGAAATTAAAAATGAAAAGGGGCATCGAAAATTAAATAAACATTAAACATTAAAGTCATTTTAAAAACAAGAAGTGCTTTGAATTTGTTTTAAAAGTTAGTTTCTTAGATGAGATCCTTTTTTTTTTTTTGATACGTAAAAGTGGAAATGGTCTAGGCAGAAGCTATGAAGAGAGATCGAAGAGATAAAGCAATAGCAATACAAGCGATCTAATCATTTGTTTTCATCAAAGATATCTGTGTGTTATAATTTTTTGATTATCTATCTACCGATATTTGTTCTCATTTGTTTTGACGTTTAAAGGCGACGGTGTCTGATGTTTACATACTTCAACAAGTGCCTGTATTTTATGCTTAAATGTTCATCAGCAAACAAACAGTAGGCTTTTGCTGTAGTTTCGAATGTGAAGATTTCGGAGGTAAAAAGACACAGTTGTGCGGGGAGAATACACGGCGGTTGCACCATTCAAACAACTCAGCCATCAGTTTTTACCATTAAAAACTTCAAGGATTGAAAGACAAGTGCAACTATTTTTGGAGCAAAAAAAAACGAGGAAAACATGTTTTATTAAACAAATCAATCTATGTTTTAGAGCGCACCTAGAAATTTGTTTTTCTACATTGACTGAAACCGAAAGATCATTACCCCAGAAAAGCGACGATTTGTTGAGAACGAAGAACACATTGAACGGTTTTAATAAAAACTTAACTTAATATACAATTTCCCTAAGTTATTTATATGCTTATAATAATATACAGGAAGCATTTTTAAAATAAACTTAATTATCATGCGAATGGAAGCGCGTTTTGAATTTGTATTACGCTAAGTAAACTGTAACTTTTGTTTCCCTTATCTAAATCAAAGATTTCGTTGACATGTGGTTTGCGAATATAAGAAAGATTGCAGGAATATTTCTATTCATGCGCACATTATTGAATGAATGCCGGTCTAAAAAGACAATAAATAAACAGAAGAAGTCTTGCCGCTCAAATGTTTACTTTTTGCTTTCGTTTTCACTATTGTCGACTGAGGAAACACAAACATTTATAAAAGGAACAAAATCAGACGCGTTATCTTTTCGTTAACCAACCTTCAATTGACCTTTTTGAAATTATATCAAACATTATTTTGTAAAATAAATATTTCTTATACTTTATGCAAAAAACTTTTTGTACTTCTTGTTCTCTTAATGTTTTAACAATTCTCCATTACTGCTTCCAGCTGATCATTATCATTTATTATGCGAACTTACCTTCTGCGTATTTCACGTTCGTATGGCTTTAGATAGCCATCTAATTTAAAGAGATTTTCTATTTCGGCCACTTGTACCTTCATTGGATCCATTTTTTTATTTACTTTTTGTTTTAAATTTTTTTAATATGTTAATTAGCAAAAGTAATAATAATAATAAGTAAATATACAAAACACTAAATGAAAAAATCCTCAGTCTTTTTTACAATAGCTTTCGTCAATTGCTTATTGAAGAATGAAAACAAAAACAATTATTACTCACACTACATATGCAGTTCAGTAGAACTAAAATGGTTTCATTTGTCCCTCTTTTTGTATTATTTTGATATGTTCTCTCTTAAATTGTTACTCTTTATTTTTAGTCTAAAATGTTTACACAATAATAAGCGAAAGAGTAACTTAAGTTATCGTCTGTCAATAACCTCTTATAGCTTTATATTAAAATCTTAATTTATCAAATAGAAAATTATTAACTATTGATTCTGCCTATTCACCCTTTAGCTTGATATACTCATAATATTCAAACGTATGTAATAAAGAGAAAGTATATTTTTGCTGTTATTCTCAGTTTTCCATTGATCTTCTTAAGCGCATTAGTTAAGAGAATTTCAATGGATTACTTTGTCTAAAACACTATACAATTAAGATAAATTAAATATTTAAGCTCTTTATGCGATCTTTTCATTTCATTTCATACCCGAGCGATATACATGAGTAATTGAAGACATGTCCAATAAGCTTAATATTCAAAACCTATATACCACCTTTGGAATATAATAAGTTTGTGCCCAACCATGTAATACCCACAAGAGCTTAACATATTTTTACTATATCGATCGATCTAGAATCATTTTCGGAAACGATTTAAGTTTCGTGGTTCGCCCGATGTTTGTCCATGTATTAGTCGTAAATTTTTTTTTATATATTTTGATGAAATTTATTTTATTGTCATGTTTTGTCCCTAGAACGAGCATTATTGAAAATGAGTTCAATCCAATCATTTTTGCGATAACTCCCTATATAACGCCCTATTTCAAAAAAGTCTATAAATGAGAAAAATTTCAACTGTTAATATTTGTCGGTAAAACCTAGTGAAAACTAAGCTTTTCTGATACAAAATTAATATGGAATAATTGGATCCGATTTGACCATTTTTTTAAGCCACCTTCCATATAATCGTTCATATGAAAAGTGAAAACTCTTTCTATGTTACAGAGGTCTAATTTTTTATGGGTCTCCAATAGTAATTTGGCATAAAGATTGACTATACTATCTATTCTATTTTTTTGATACCTGAATAAGGCTTGTCATGAAAAATAATGCTTTGTATGGTAAAAAAAACCTGACTTTTAATATTTCATGATCAAAATTTAGTCCCTCATTGTAATTTGACATCAAAATTAACTGTACCAAACCGTGATCCAAGTCCGTCTGTTTTTTAGAACCCACTGCATATAAGGTTTCTTTTGGAAAGTAAGTCTTCGTATGACAAAAAGGTCTGATTTTTAATATTTCGTGATGAAAGTGAATCCCTAATGGTAATCTGATATAAAAATTAATTGTATACTAAATTTGGACCAAATAGATCTAGTTTTTTGGAACCCATGACAATAAAGTCTTCTTTTTAGTACTTTATGACATAAATAATTAAAGAATAAAATCTCGGACAGTAAATTTTAATTTACTAAATTTGGACCTCACTTGAGTTCATGCTTTAGAATGAATTGTAGTGGACACAAAGCGTTATAGGATAATTAATAGTCGACCTTCACCAACTGTAATGTTTGTATTTGTTTTTAAATTACGTGATATCCATACTCCTACTTGTGTTTGAGATGCTACAAAAAAGCGCAAGTCCAGTGCAGAAATAAAGTTTTTATTTGATTACACAATAGAATAAGCAATCAAACGTAGTCCTATATTTTGAACTGTATATCCTTTTGTTTATTTCTTACTTCTTTGTATAATATTAGGTGATAAGTTATCTCCCCACAGTTTTTTGGTACATTTTTGAGCTTCTTTTTGTACCCGGATCGAATGAGTTCAAACTGCCTTATGGCTAATGTTTCGTGTCTCCGTTATTCCCTGAAAGTTTGCATGCTAATCTTGCTCCATCAGTTGCAAAATTTAATCGAGTTTTTCAGTGATTGGCCGACTATGTCGGGGTGCATCTTTGACATTAAAATTTCCGGAACAGAATCGAGCAAACCGCTCTTGGTTTCCTGGTCCTTCGGTCACTCAGAACATACTCATTGTAAACTTCAATTTTTTTTGTGTTTTTTATATTAAAAAATCATTACATATCGTA
>KK351392.1:62773-84890 GCA_000671755.1 Glossina brevipalpis | reverse complement strand
TATTTAAGTTGTTTCGTTCTAAAAACAAAGAAAATCAAATAAATCAACGCACAAATCAATAAAATGCACAAAATTTTACAAAAAAAAAAAAAAAATCATAAACTCTTTTTCAACTTAATTTTAAAAAACTTTCGAGATACTTAACAACAAGTGTTTATTAAAGTGTTAGGAATAGTGTGGAGAGAGTTAGAGAGTTAGTAGGAAAGAAACAGAGTAAGCACAAATTCCTTGTGTAAAAGTAGTATTAACAGTGATGGTAGTAGTAGTAGTAGTAGTAGTAGCAACAATAATTTCTTCTTGATCACACACAACTACAAAATTACAAATAATTGTCTTCGTAAACAATGTTTTCTTGTGCACTCAATTCGCTTCTTCGCATTTGTGTATGCGTTACTTTTTTTTATAATTCTTTTTTTTTTTTTTTAATTTCTTTAAGAAACATGTTGCCGGGTCAAACTTAGCGAGAGAAATTTTGTACCTCTGCAACAAATGTTGTTGAATATACGTTATGATAAGAGAGATATTTGCGTATTATTACTCATCGTTACACATCTCTCCAGACATCAAGGCGTATGAATACATGCTTTTATGCAAACATTGTTTACTAATCTAATTATTTTTTGTTGATGCACACAATAACAAAAAATAAGTCTTTAGAAATTAATAGATAGAAGAAAAAAAAAATCTACCAATTTATATATATAGCAAATAAAATTTTGTAGAGAGATATATTATTCAGTTAAATACAACAACAAAAAATAAACGAAAATTTAATATAGCGATTAACCAGAGCAACATGTTTCAAATTTAAGAAAATTTTTTTAATCTACCGTAATAATGCCTATATCTACAGCCTTGTTTTACTCGTTAAAAACATATAAAATATAATTAAATTAATATAAATATCGACGCATTCGCATTTGTACTGGCAAGAAAAATACATATCTATGTACTTAAAATGCAGAAGAGGAAGAAGGCAATAGTGTTGTAGTCGTTACCTAATTTCTTTGGTTTCCAACAATGACGCTGCGTTTACATCACTAACAGCATTTATCATAGACGTAGGCGAGAAGGGCAAATGATACATTGAAGTCGCCGCATCCAAGGCATATGCATCACCACTTTTTAGAAGTAAATCATTTTTCAATTCCATAAATTGATGATGGGGATGGTGATGCGAAGGTGCCGCCGCCAGTGTAGTCAATTGATGATGTTGTGGTTGATGTTGATGCTGCTGCTGCTGCTGCTGTTGCTGTTGCTGTTGATGTGGATGCTGATGATGCTGTTGCGTAGTCTGATGATGAGCTAATGTCTGATGATGTATACTTGGATGGTTACTCGTTGAAGTTTGGTGGGATTGTTGTTGCTGTTGTTGATGGTGCTGGGGATGCAACGAAGGATCAGCGGTAGTTGTTAGGTGATTACTAAATGTATATTGAGGCGTGCTAGTGCTCATGCTGTATGCAGGACACAGTTCGGCCAGTTCATTTGGTTCCAATTTAGTAGCCATCGTTTGATAACTTTGTAAGCCATCTGGGGTAAGAATTTGATAAGTTTGTAATGTGCCGGTAATATGTTGCTGATCGGCACTGGATGAAGGAGCTGCTGGCGTAGCAGCGGTCGATGATAGATAGGCTACATTTTCAAGTTCATAATGTTGTGCCGATGCATGACTAGAAGTTGTGGTATTAGAATTGGAAGTTTGAGGCGAAGTTTCAACTTTAATTTGCGGTTGATGCGTCACTAAGGTTTGTTGCGCTTGTTGAAGTGTTGTGGCACCAGTCGCTTGAGTTGGTTGTGATTGTAATTGAATGTGTTGTCTAGCAGGCGCCTGAGTAGTGTATATGGTTTGCGTGCCATCTAAAGCTGTATTAGCATTTATCGTTTGTATCGATGGCAATGGCACGAGATTGCCCGCTTGATCTTGTATCATAATACTTTGGCCATGTAGCTGCTGTTGCAGTAATGCTTGTTGCAAATCAATTTGATTGGAATAGATTAAGGTGGTAGTTGTCGGACCATTGCTATTACCTGCTGTTTGATGCGGCGTTTGCGTAGTTATAACACTGGATTGTTGCGGTTGTTGTAATAAGTTGTTCGTGTGTTGTTGATTATTAGCAATGGCCAACTGAGCTCCTCCTGGTAATATCATGCCATTGAAATCTATCGAAGGCAATGGATGATGCTGCGGCTGTTGTTGTTGTTGTTGTTGTTGTGTAGCCGATATGTTATGCTGAACGGTGGCCGGTTGTAATATAGTCGTGCTTTGTATGCGCAGACCAGTACCCTCGGTCGATTGATCAGAGTCAGCGTTCTGAACTTCATCTAATACACTATCAATTTGGGCTAAACGTTTTTGTGTAGCAGCATCTTTGACAGGACCTTCTTTTGCGTTACTCTTCTTTACATTGGTTAAACTATTGCGTGGCCTACGAGTTCTGGGTGTTTTAGTGTTGCCGGTAGAACGTGTTCTTTTAGCAGATGGCGGAGTTGAGTTTGTGCTGTCCATTGCAGCTTTTTCAACATTTGCCGCTGTCGCAGCTGCCATAATGTCGCCATGTTTATCTTTCTTATGCATTTTCATTTTGTCCGGTCTAGAGAATTCTTTATTACATATTGGACATGCGAAAATTTTACGATTGACCCCCTCATGAAAGAGATAAGCGTGACGTTGAAAACTGTATTTGTTTTTAAACGTTTTGAAAACATTATTTTTGGCACAAACTAAACAATAGGAAACTCCATCGATTATGTGTTCGTACCGTTGAATGTCAAGACCTCGCACCGACATTTTTTCCAAATATTCTCCCTGTTCATCCCCCGAAACTGTACGAGTTTTACGTTTACGTTTTTGCTTAATAGGCCCGACAGGCGGAATTGGAACCGCCATAGTTTCTGTAACTGTTTGAGTAGAATCTTTGTCATGTATCGTTATTGTTTTATAAGAAATTGTCTGCGATTGTTGTTGCTCTTGTTGTTCTTCTAGCTGGTTTTGCGTCTGATCAATTTGTGCCGATTGAGCTTGAGACTGTGGTGAGGAAACTATAGATTGAAATTCCTCATAACATTCGTCTTCAAAACTCTCATCTTCATATTTAATAAGAACGTCTTCTTGTTGCGGATGGTGTTGTTGTTGCTGATGTTGGGGCTCTTGTTCGATTATCGGTTCACTTTTAATTACTTCATATTCGCTACCTTCAAATTTAATGATAGTACTGCCTCCGTTCGATGAAGCACTGGCTTCTTCATAGTTCTCGTAAACGATGGTCGTTGTTGCCGTAGTGGGCCCATTATCGCTGCATCCATTTCTGTTTCCATTGTTGGCGGCGGCGGCGGCGGCGGCGGCAGTAGTGGTGGTGGTAATATAGTGATATTGTGGCTGCCTTGGGATTGCGTTATCATTGTTGTTGTTGTTGTTGTTGCTGTGGTGTATGTGCACAATGGCGTTGCCATCGCTATTGTCGTGGAGGACAGTGCCGGTTGTTGTAAGGTGATTGATGGTAGCGGTATCATTGATTGCGGCATTGGTTGAAGTTGTGGTGAGCAGTAAGGGGGACGAACTAATAGTGGTGACCACATTGTCTTAATTTTCAAAAATTTGTTGTGGTTTAAATTAAATATACATGTGTTTTAAAAATGTAAAAAAGATTTTTGTTGTTGTTGTTGTAAAAACGGGATTTAAAATAAAATACTTGAAAAACTAAAACGAATTTTCGTTGTTGTTGGTTTGACAGATAGAAAAAAAAACCAAAAAAAAAAAAAAATAAATACATATTTAGATGTTTTTTTTCTCTTTTTTTTTTTTTTTTTTTTTTTTTTTTTAATGAAACTAAAACTTTTAAATAATAAATACAAAAATTGATTTTCTTCAACTACATCTACTAATTAAATAGAATAAAATAAATTCAACATTTATTCAAAACTAATGAAGCAGAAATCAAAACTGATATTTTGCTAAAAACTGAAAATAATAAATTCTTTGTACTTATTAAACTTGTAAAGGACAACACACTAGTGTGTAAAAAGAAGCACACACGCGCCTTCTTTATGTGATCATCGTAAGTGGAAATATAACGTTATTGTCAATTGAGATTATCGAGAGTATTTATTTTTTTAATTTTATTTTAAAAAGTCTTATATATTTAATTTTAAAAAAAATAAATAAATAAAATAAACTAAAATAAAAAAATCAGTTCTAATTTCGACTACAAAAATTATACATGATTTATTTTAATTGAGTCACACAAATAACATTTTAAAAATATTTTCGATTTTTCGTAATAAAATCGTAAATAAAATCGTTTGGGAGGAAATCCGAAAAAAGAAAAAAAAAAAAAGAATATTCGCTTATAAACGAATCTTGAGTTATTTCTATCCACCCACCACCTGTATAACACACCACGTAAGTATCTCAATATGTTCATCAAAGCCATTTCTGTTTGAAGCTTCATATGGTATAAAAATTCCTGGAATTTGTTAGTAGATTATAGATTGATATCTGCGTACACAATTGACGATTCTCTTCCGGTTTTTTTTTATTTCACTAACAGAATTATTAATGGCACGATTTGCACGGTGTTTTAATCCTGAATTTGCTTTGGAAATGTTTTTGTAAATCCGTTCTTATTCTTACTCGGCCCATATGTCAATATTCCAAACAAAGAGAGAGTTTGATGCGTTTTCTTCATTTTCGCAAATGATATAAGAGATTCGCGGTCCATAATCGACCAATTTTTTTATTTAATATGGCTGCTTCGTTCCACACAGGAGATTTCACTGGTTGGGAGCATCTACGTAATTCTAGCTCGTTAGTACAAATGGAATGGCAAAGACTAGTATACCTCTTTTCATGATGATAGTGGGGCGGTAGTAGAAGCAGTAGTAGTAGCTGTGGTGGCGTCGGTGGTGTCGGCGGAGGTGTCGGTGGTGGTGTCGGTGGTGGTGTCGGCGGAGGTGTCGGTGGTGGTGTCGGTGGTGGTGTCGTCGGAGGTGTCGGTGGTGGTGTCGGTGGTGATGTCGGTGGTGGTGGTGGTGGATAGAAAAACTAAATAAAATCAAACTATTTCGGAAAAACGATTTTATCTTATGGCCGGCCTTTAGTCGTCCAATAACTACTTTTTAATGCGTCTATTGAGTTAAGAAATGATTCGATGATTCTCTAAGATTTTCTAAAAATCCTTTACGTTGTTGATAATACAAAAAAAGATAATCAATTTCTAATAACAATTAATGATTGTTTGGATAAGGGAAGAGAGAGAGTAAGAGAGAGAGAGAGAGAGAGAGAGAGAGAGGTCTCTGTTTTTTGTTGTTATGAGTAGTAATAAAATAGTAACAATTTTGTGCATTTTATGATTTTCATTTTCTGCTTTTATTTTGCAGTTTAAGTAAAACTTATGTAATGACTGGCTTTTTTTTCTTCTTCAGTTCAGTTGTTGCTTTTGCTTGCGATGTCGTGGTTGTGATTGCTGAATTCTTTTCTTTCTTTTTTTTTTTGTTTGTTTTTTTGTTTCTTTATTTAAATATTGAAGTTAACTAAACAAGAAAATAAAATAAATTAAATCATAAAAAAAAAAAATGAAATATAAAAAAAAAAAAAAAAACAAAAACGGAAAAATGAACAAAAAACAAATTTTTTATGTGTGGAGAGAGATAACAAAAAAAAACAATTTAGAAATGTTTATTTCATAAATTATATGAAATAGAAGCATATTGATGGATGATATTTGTTTGATGAATGAATGAAGTTTATGAGATAGTGGGTCGAGGAAAGAAAGAGGGAAGGGAATGAACTTTCATTTATACGGGGAGATAATAATATAATAACACCACAATTCGAAGTGAGTTGTTGTATATAGAAATACAAAATTTAGTTTAAGCTCCGTTTGTTGAGGAAAAAAAAAACATTTTTTTTTTTTTTTTTTTTTTTTTTTTAAATTAAAACGAACGAACGAACGAACGAACAGGCATGTGTTTTAAAAAGTAAAAGTTATTTCAATAAATTAAGCAATTTGTATATATATACAAAAAAAAAAAAAAAAATTTAAAAAAAAAAAAAAAAAAAAAAAAAAAATTATATAAAAAATCATACCAAACCAAACACAAATGAATAACATTTTTAATTAAAAGTTAGTTTAGTAACTGATATGAATAATAATAATAATAAGAAAAGAACGTTAACAGAGCTGATAGATGAGACGGATGAGTTAGTAAATATATTTTTTTTTTTACAAAACAAATATTTTTACAATATTCGTGTACAAAGAACAGAGAGAGGTTACAACAACAAAATTCCAAATTAAGAAAAAGAAAACCCACATTGAGCGAGATAGAAAACAAAACTTTTTTTTTTTTTTTTTTTTTTTTTTTTTATTCTTAATGCATTTCTATCTCTTTTCGTAGCTGCTTACCTTGAGAGGCGTTGTTGGCGTTGGACACAGTTACTAAAGCATTATGGACGTTTTGCGTTTGTGATTGTGATGATGCTTGATACCTTTGATTATCGCATATAATTTCGGATTTATATTGAAATAAAGTACCATCAGTATTGGTAGTGGCAGTGGCCGGAGGACTTGTATTATGATTACCGGGACTTAGGGCATCATTAGATGCCACCTGCATTGTTATGTACTGCGGAGGAGGCTGATGATTGGGTATACCATTTAGTGTATTAGCTGCCGGCAACATGCTGTTGCTGTAAATTATTGTGTGTTCTGGATGATTTTGATCTTGACTAGAATTTGCATAAGTTGTCGTTACTGACGTTACTTCTGCTAAGGATGCTAATGCTGTTGATGACGAGGGTGCGATTGTTTGAACAACCACGCGCGCATCTGTTGTAGTAGAATTGGATATTATTGGATTTGTATTTAGGGTGGTTGTTTTGGGGGAAGTAGTGGTATACACAGTTATTGGTTCAATCGCTGTTGGTTTCGTGGTCATTTGTGTTAGCTGTTGCTGTGGCTGTTGTTGTTGTTGTTGTTGTTGTTGTTGTTGTTGAGATTGTTGATTTAGTTTCGGTATTTTACCTTCAAATTTACGTCGTTGTTGCATAAAATGCAATGAAGGATGCTCACTAATAACAGCAGCGAAACTGTAATTATTTGTTGTGTAAGCCTTACATTCAGAGTCTGAAAATTGTTGAGAAAATAAAAATACAAATTTATATTAAAGTTTTCTTCTATAATATTATAAAAAAAAAAAAAAAAATTCATATATATAAAAAAATATATAAAATTCATAATTATTATTAAAGATGTGTGTGTGTGTGTATGTGTGTTCATAAAATATTCATATAGTATAAGGGACAAAGTGTTAAACAAAAATAATAAACAAGAAATTGTTAAGGATTGTTAATAAAATTAAAAAATCAAACCTTAAGGGGGCGGGACGTGGGGGTGAAAAATGTCTCTGAAATTCTACAGTCTTAGGCCATCCCTCTTTCGAAGTTTTGTGTTTTTTTTTTAACATTTATTTTCAATCAATCAATCAATTGGTCAAAATTTATCATTTATTTATAGAATAACTTTTCTAAACTGCTTAGTCAAATTTTCCACAGCTCTCTAAGCGCGGTAGCTCCAATTTACTGTTATGCTTGCTAAGATCAGGATATTAAAAATTTGATGGATATGTCGATATGTAAGATTCCCATATCAGTAGAACTTACAAGCATAGATTGAACAGAATATTAGGAAGACTATGCGTCACGATAATTCCACGGTGATTTATCGGTTAAAGACGTTGCTTAGGTATTTATTATTTATAGCAGATAGTAGTACGTAATCCAAAGTGCATACAGAGTGATATCAGACTAAAGTCATTTCATCAAGAAAGATGACATTTTTGATCGTAAAAGATTTTTTAAGAAGAAGACCTTCTTTTGACTGAATGACTTTTATTGACTCATTCATTGATGTAAAGAATAATTAACCAGAAGCGACATAAAAGTGGCCACTATATAATATAAAAGTTTTAACATAAATAATAACAAATATTTGCTTTTCAAATGGACCTGAAATTTACTGTACAAACGGCGGAAAGATATATTATTAAAATCAAGTTCGCTTAGGTGGACCAACTCTTGTGTAAGCTTTGAAGGATTTCGGATGCATATTTCGCCACATTATGTTTTCTTCTCGTAACCGTAAAAAAAATTCAAAGTTGAAACGTCTGCTTAGTAATGAATATATAAAAGCATTTTCAAATTGTTCTATTAGAAATATTAACGGAAATAATTAGCATGGAATACAAGAAGAAGAAGAACTTCAGTATCAAATAAGTTAAGTTTTGAAAAAAATATTTGTTTCAAGAAGCTTTGAATCTGAAAATTGTTGTTCTTTACGAACATTTTTGGATAATTTATGAAATATTTTAGTTTAAAACATTTTTAGTTTAATTGTAAAATTTTTAGAAAATCAAAAAAAAAATTTTTTCTTAAAACTGTTACAGCGATTTCCTTCCTTAATAACAATCCATTATCCTTTTTGTCGCGCTACATATGTGAGCATCGACTTTCAGACTTTCAGGCCAATATCTGCGCTATAGCTTATGAGCAACGGGTTCTTTTCTTGTTTTTTATGAGCAAACCGTGTGCTTGTCGTGCTTCAATTTTCTATTTCCTAGTTTTAGGATATATGAAACGCTCCAACAACAGACAACGACTGACATGCGAGCAAAAAGTTAGGTCACACAAAATCGAGAAACATTCGTTGATCAAAATACTTATATCTTCGATAAATTAAATAAAGGAGGAAGACATATATCTAGTTTCCCCGCGAAGGCGGTTATAAAAATATGTATAATTAGAGACTTAAGCAAATAAGATATTATAATATAGATATATATATATATATATATATATATATAATAAAAACGTTAGATGAGAAAAAAAATATAATTTTATAAAAATATTTACATGCTGAATGCTTTGTTTTTTTATAATGATGTCGACATTTGGATGTAAGGATGGATGAGATGTGTGTAAGTGCGAAAGGAAACAAACATAGAACAATACAGAGTAGAGGATTGAGAACCAGATATGTAAGTGTGTGTATATACATAATATTTATACGCATCATTAGATATAAATCATTTATTTTCTTAGATAAATCCATTGAAGAGGCTTGAAGAGATCTCACCTCCACCACCGCCACCACCACCACCACCACTAACGTTGCCACATGTTGGCTGATTTAGTGTTGTAAATTTTGATGTTGTTTTAAACGGATTACAACTACTACTATTATTAGTGTGTAGAGAACCTTCTGATCTCTTTCGTCTGGTAGTATTTTTTCTTGGTATCTTTGTGCCGGAGTTTTGATTGCCATTCGCTCCGCCACCACTTCGACGACCACTTTTCGCAGTAGAGGTCGAAGATGTTGAAGATGCTGGTGATATGGAACGATCATCTTTTAATTTGTCTTTGCCTCTAGGATTACGTCCTTTACCAGTGCTGTTTCGTGAATTCGTACGTCTTTTCGTAACTAACCAATCGTCATCATAATCGGCGTCTGATTTGCGTTTATTTCGTCGCTTCTTAAAATCATCGTCATCCTCCTCGTCTGCATATGAGCGAAAGAGAAAAGAGAGTTCTACTAAATGATTCTGCTGATCCTAAAGTAATCCATGCATACCTGCACCATCGTCTATATAAGCTAAAAGTTCTTTTTCCGTTTTAAAGTTGCTTGGGCATAATTCGCTCGTGTCATTCTCATCGCCTACTATGGCTGGCTCTTCCTCTTCGGCGTCTAAAGTTAAAACGCTTTCTTTTAGTACCGCCTTAATATCATCTGGTATATTGGGATTCTGTTGTATTTCATCCAAGTCCAGATCAGGATTACGTTCTTTGAACGATTTCACTTTTGTTGGATTACATTGTTTTTTCATTCTTTGTATGATATGCAATGGAACATCAGCAGCAGCACCCCCATTACTAAGGGGTTTGACAGGTATGGGAGGATAAACAACAAAACAAATATAAATGTTAACAAATTTCAGGTTCTCCTAATAAAACACAACAACAACAAAGAACAATAACAAATTCAAAAGAGAATGCGTACTTTTTATTGCACATAACATCCAAATGCGAGGGCAAAGGAGCAGGCGCTATTGCATTAGGTGGATCTTCGGGATGTTGACCGTAATCGGTACCCGCAAGCCAGGCTTGATAGCGTTCCGGTTGAAAACGTTTAACAAATGTATCCATCGATATTTTGACCATATCATTACTACAGAGATCGGATCACGTAGATATGTACAATATTTTAATACCATGAATAATAAAAAGTAAGTAAAGGAAAACCTTAAACTCTACCTGCATGTACATTGGCTGGCACGTTTGCCATATTCAATCCAACGTTCCATGGCAAAATTCGTTGATTCAGCGCAATTGAAACCATGATTAAAACCCGCATGATAACCAAATGGAAATGTTATCATAATTTCACCCGCTTCTTGGGTGATCTACAATTCAGATATGTTAACATCAATTTTCTCCTTTTTTTCTAGTTTCCTATACCTCATAGTCCTCTAATCCCCCCTCCTCCCTTCAAGCTAACTTAACTCACCTTATTTACTGGTACATCATGCTGTTTGAGTATTTGTGGGCTAATTAAAGTCATTTTATGTCTTAGATAAGCATTACAATTTTGATAACTGGCCGGAAAATATTGGTTTGCTATTTTTTCTAATTTACGACCATGTTCGGGTGGCACCGAATACCAAGTTTTTGGTGCACCAAAGTGCAAATAATTTATAGAATATAAATCCATATCTTCGGTATGCCACGCAAACGTTGTTTTCCACATGCCAAAATACAGGTAAGCGGTATTCACACCATCGATCTGTATGCCGTAATCCTCATTAACATAATCGAGTATCGTACCCAAACGATTAATATTCCAACTCTAAGAAATTAAAAAAATTTAATGAGAGAACTTTCCTTTCTTTTTCCTATTTTGAGATATAAATTTAAAAAAAAAAAAAAAAAAAAAAAAAAAAAAAAAAAAAAATCACTTACATCCTGATCAGTATCTGTTATGCTCCCACTAACATCAGCACCATAAATTGGAGCTACGTAGGTTATATTTTTCCAATATTTCCTTTCTAAATCTTCATAATCAAAATGCTTTGGGGTCTGATAACGTTCGGTATTAGCCAATTCCGAAAATTGTTTAACTGTCAACGGTTTCTTTTGTATATTAATTTGTTGATAGAGACCTTGTTTACCGGTCACCACTTGACAAATGGGTGCCGGTATTGTAATATTTAAGGCATCTAAATCATTATAACCGCTCTTTCGCGGTATCCATTCCGGTGGTGGCACCACTTTTGCCAATCCAGCTTTATGCGCTCCCTTCGATTCCATAAAAGCTACATATTTTGGGAAGTTCTTGAATTCATCCCATGTAGGTCGAAATACCATAATGCGAGGTATATCGTTAGTAGACATTTTTCTTTCCGTTTCTGATCTGAACTTATTATAATTACGTCGAGTTGTTATTGTTTCTTAAAATACTAATCATTTACAGATTTTTAGTTTCTGTGTTAAATACACTTTCTGTAAATGGAAAAAAGAAAAAAGAGAAGAAAAACATATTTTGAAGTTTTTTTTTTTTTTTTTTTTTTTCAATTGATGATACGTGCGTTGCTAAGACAAGTTTCTTTTTTTTCGCAATTTTTCATGATCATGATCCTCTTTTACTTTGTGTTCCTTTTTTTTTTCTTGTTTTTAGCTTTATTGTTCAAAATTTAATATTAACAGTGAAAAAAAAAAAAAAAACTCAACACAACAATATCTTATGTTATTAGAATAATGGTAACGCGACTCTATTCCCCTTTTCGTTTTTTCTGCTTCTTTTGAACAACCTTTTACTCAGCTATTCAACGATATGCAACTACACTAGTAGATAGAGCGAGCAGCTGCTTGCTTGTAAGTACCTACTGCCACGAAGAGTTTGTCTTACAACAGCTGTGTCTGTCTTTAGAGTACTTTTGTAATTATCGGGATAAACATAAATATTTTTTTTTTTGTTGTTTTTAAGAAAAACAACAACATAATAACCCGCCTCATGTAAAGCATAATTCTAGTCAAAATATTTTCAATTTTTTTTATATTTTTTTTTTTTTTAAATATATATATATTTGTATATATATATATAAAACCATTATCCTTATAAAGTTTATTTAGTAATTTTCTCTATGAATTCTTTAAATTCCTTTTTGAAAATGCAATTGGTTTCCGTTCTATGCATCTATTGAACGACATATCGTGACTTAAGTTGCGACATATGTGTATGTATATGTCTATGTATTAATAATAATGTTTTTGATGAAATATAATATGTGTGTGTATATGCATATATAGCTTGATACACTAATATATACATTTCTTGAGAATGGAATACATGTGTCAATGCGTTTAGAGTTTTCGAATTAGTTTTTTACTACTTGTTATATATATATAATAATCTGGCAAGTCTGACGATTACAATTGCAATTCAACCGCATCTTTAGATAGAATACTTTTTTCCTCTTTAGAATAAAATGCAGCGTAACATGAAAACGGCAGATTTCAGATATTTCTACGAAGCAACAGAATGGTACACAGATGGACGGACATAACTCAGTGAAGTCTAAATGAAGAATAACATAAATATCCTTTTCAAAAGCTATAGTTACTATTGTTGAATTTCCCTATTATCACGCATGCCTCAACGATAAATACAAAACAAATGGAGAGTGATACTTCCACGACCATTAAGTCGCAGTTTGGGACAATCTTTACATTTTATTTAATATAAATAATAAACTAGTGGTAAAACCTCACTACTTGATAATTGTACTAAGACGTGAACCAAATATTTCCTTGAACCACCCACATAAAAAATTTTTCAAATCAGCTACTTCCGGAAGTGATCATAATTATCGTAAATATCAAAAATAAATAAAAATAGTATAATCGGCGAACATTAAATATCCTACATCACTCCGCCCAACACAATTGTTTCTCTCGTGAGAAATTATAAATATACTACAGTGTTATCTAAAAAATAGACCAAAACTGACCCAAATTTGGTATAATTAATTTAGACGTCAAATTACTACAACGGACTCATAAAATATTAAAAATTGCACCTCTGCGCTATATGAAGATTGGCTTCTCATAAAAACATTTATATGAGATGATATCCAAAAAATAGACCTACGTGATCCAAATTCGGTTCAGCTAATTTTTATGTCAAATTACTATTACGGAATTATTTTCATCATAATATATTAAAAGTTAAAGCTTTTTAACATATAAAAATTTAATTTGCATAAGAAAGGTTATATAGGAGTTGGTTCAAAGATTTTCCGGTTAAACTCTTTTATATTTATTTTATATATTAAAATATTAGTAGTTCCCTAATAATTTTATTCGAAAAAATATTACAAATTGAAAATTTTTTTTTTTCGTATGAAGACTCTTTAAATGGTGCTTTAAATGGTGAATGTTTGCAGAAATGGTTCCATTCGATCCAAATTTTTCACATTTATTTTATATACTAAAATATTAGTTTCGACAGTTTTTTGTTATATAAAACCTGTTTTCGAAATAAACGTTATATAAGGAGTGGTCGTACGAATGGCCCGATCGAATCTATTTCCCTTCTTAGACCAAAAACACCTTACTATTTTGTGAAAATATCTAAAAAAAACAGCGACCTGTAGGTAAGCCATAATAATACATAGACATAAAGACGGTTGATAGCGTTAAATCGATTCGGAAAATGATTCTCACTCAAGCGATATAATAAAAGACGAATCTACCTTAACTCCTTCTAGGTGTCACATACATCCGCATAAACTTATAAGACCCTGAACCACACGTGCTGTACGGTATAAAAAACCAACTGTATACAACTAACATATAAATATGGTTTCTATAACTTGTACAATAAACGAACGCCTTTGAAGTTTGCCTTAATTTGACGTAAGTTTTTGATAAAAATAAAGACATCTTTGCTATCACTAGTATTCTATATATAATTTTCCGTCTTTTTGATGAAACCTCCGCATGTTTTGAAGCTATTGAAGGAAAAATGTATTTTGTTTTATATAATTAGAGCATTGAAATGCTCTTCAAAACATCCAATGAGTGAGAGGTTTAAAATAAGTGGTAATCAAATGGAGCATATATCATGTGAATATAATCAGTAAATCAAAAAAAACACCACGATATAGTTTTTCTAAGCTTTCCTTGGCAGATTTTGTAATTCGTGGCCGAGAAAAGTTAAGTTCGTGGCCGAAAAAAGTCCCTTGTATCGAATTTATGGTATTTTTTGTTTCCTTTCATGCGGCATCATTATGGTAGCGAAGTTTTTCAATAATTAATGATTTCATTGCTCTTCTAATCGCTTGAAATCGTGAATACGTGCTTAGAGTGTTTAAAGTCAAGAATAGATATTTGATTCGATAACTTGAAGGTAGCATTATCGTTTGGATTTTCTTCAACAAGATTAATCCCATTTGTGGTGGTCAGGTGGATAGGTCCATTTCAACCAAATGGTGCCATTATAAGGGAATTTTACCAACAATAACTAACGAAGTTAAAACGAAAGTCCCGCGTAATATGTCAAAAAGCATGATCTCATGCGTTTTCAGGCCAACGAAATGTGAACTCGTATATCACAAGACGCACTAAAAGACACTAAGCTGGAATGTGCTAACAGGAAATTTTGCTTAAAAGAAGTCAGTTAAATGTCGAAATAAGAAGCAACGACCTTAAGTTCCTTTAAATAATAGTAAATTAACATCTACGATATTCACACTCAGACTTTGTATGTAGGAAAATGCAAAAATGCAACTTTCTAACAGTTATCGTATTATTATAGAAAAAGTTATTTTCTTTTAGAGTATAGAGGAGAGCCGACATTAAATAACTAAGGCTTTTTTTTTCTTTCAATATGAATAGAAATATTTTAAAGGATTTATAATCCATCCTTCACCGGCTTTATTAGAGTTCAGACAACGTACTTCGTGTTCGCATTGAGAGTTTTTTTTTTTTATGATACCGCAGCTTATTTTTTGTTATTTTTTGCTTAATTTTTTAAGAAGAAGCAGAATTCATTCATTTATCATTTTAGACTTCTTGAATAGAGAAAAATGTGCAGCACTGTTTTAAAAGACGCATTTTGGATTTTGGAAAGATACACAATAATAAAAAGTTCAATTTTGAAAGTTATGAAGCCATTTTACCCCTAAAGGATATTAAAGATCCCGTAAGATATGTAGGATAAGATTTCAGGATAAGATTAGCTGCAAAGTTTAGAATTCACTTAACAACATCTATGTGTTTGCCTGCTGATTATAAGACTACTTTAATATTTAAATTATCTCAATAGCAATGTTTTGTGTAAACCCACAGATATTTCTGTTAGACGTCCAGAAATCGGCTACAGAATGTAATATCAATTGAATATATTACTTTATTAAAATTACCACTAGACTTAATTTCCCTTCAATTTCTTTTTAAAACAGGACTGCTAGAGCTCAATTTTTTTTTCTTTTTTTTTTTAGTCTAAGAATTTATTTCATTAATCTAAATAACTATTTATAATAATGATAATTAGAAGTAATTATATAAAAAAAATAATCAAAAATTAGAAATTTTATTAGAAAATAGACGTTTAATTTGTCCGGGAATGAACTGAACTAAATATTTAAAAAGGCTGCCGACTTCTATTCATCCTATTGGGGAAACTCTCTTTCGAAATAAAGACACTTTTACTTATAAGTACTTGAAACGTCAAGAATCTCTAATTGCTTAAATTACTAATTAAGAAAAAAAATTATTTTACTTAGAATATTTTCTTTGCTTGAAAAAATGCGGAAAATACAAAACATAGACAATGAGAACGAATTGGAAATAAAACCCCAAATCAGAAAATTCACAATATTATATTAAACCATCAGAGTTCATTTTATAAAAATGTCTTTAAATATGAGATTATTATATAATTTTTGTTTATTGTCTATCGTGAACGGATGTGAAAAGAAATTTAATGAAATTTAATTATATCAAAAAATTTGTCGAAAGTGATGCTATTTAAAGTAATTTCATTTGTCACACCTGGACATACAAGTCATCGACCTCATACTACAAAAAAGGAGGTATCTCTTTTAAAATTTCGCGGACTGCCTACATTCAATTTTCGTAAGCTGATATTATCATCCATTGCGCGTTTTTAAGAGTTGTTTCTGACAGACACAAAGATTAGATGTATTTTGGTGTGCTTAGCGATTTTTGGTTATCGAAAAAAATTGATAAAGAGTCTCTATTAAATTGTGTATTGAATTTTGTATGTGGCACTTGGTGAGTCTAATTTAAGCAAAAAACAACAAAAAAAGTTTATATTATAAGTGGAACATCTTCTTGGTCTCTTCACAGAAGGTCGAAAAAATGTTAATAAAGATGCCCACGTCTACTTTCGTGCAAATTTAAATTTAAAAAAAATTCCTTAATCCTTATGTCTACAAGTAGAAGAGTACGTAGGATTTTTAGAAATGTTGGTTTTCGTGTGTTAATTGGCGAGTGTTTGGATGAAAAATTCCGATTTCAAGTTAAACTTTCATTAATAAAAAATGTTTAAATAAACTCATCGGAAAATGAAAATTACATTTCGAGAAAAACGTGTTTAAAGCATGTTTTTAAGGCATGTTTTGTATTGCAGCAAATCTTTCGTTATTTTTTTTTTATTAATCTGCAATCCCAAGCCCGTAGGACAGCCCTTAAGCATCTTCAAATATTTCTAATCTTTTTCTTTTCTCAATGACTTTTCGCTCCAAAGTGCACCTTTTGCTGCATTTCCTATCAAAAGCAGAATATTAAATTTTTCTTCATTACTCCAAAATTTAGAAAATTTTTTCAACATTATTTCAAAAATTAGAAAATTTTTCTTCATTACTCCAAAATTCAGAAAATTGTTTCAAGATTGCTCTTAGAGAAGAACCAAAAGAAAACCATCTATTTTTCTATTATCTACACATAGAGTTTTAGGTTAAAAACCCGGCTGAACATACACTTTGAATAATCGAAAAAAACCATTTCTTTAATTGATGCCCCTCGAATGCCATATTAAACTAAAATTTGCAATAAATGAAGTAATTATGCATTTATTTATATGATAGAAACGATGAGAAAAACTTCAATATCTGGTTAAAATTATTTTTAAAATCAATATTTAAGTAGTATTCAAACAAACAGTTAACACTAAAACAAAGTAGCAAATATTAGCATGTCAACCGATGAAAACTTTGAAGCAGTGAAGAACATTTCTTATTAAAAATCGTCGAATCACTATTAGAGAAGTTGCCAAGAAGGTCGGCATATCGGTTAGTTTATGACATTTTTTCAAACTTTTCAAATATGAAACAAGATCACTATAATATGCCAGCTTAATGAGCGCAATAAGTCAAAAGTCACAATATCGTGAGATTCCAAGGCAACGAAATGCGACGTCATTGCTTGCTCATGGTTTTTTTTTTTTTGCCAAAAGCAAGACCTCAAAGACCGTGACCGGACCGGACACTGATCCTTCCGACTTTTTCTTGTTCCCAAAACATAAAAGACCAATAAAAGGAGAGAACGAAAGAAAGAAAAGGAAACTATGATTAAGGAGAGAAAGACCGCATTACTTGAAAAGCTCAAGTCCATACCAAGAAGTGCATATCAGCGGAGCTTCGAAGATTAAATAGACCGCATCGCTGGATGAGATCAAAGCCATATTAGAAATCGCATACTAGAAGTGCTTGGAGAATTGACAAAAACTTAGAAATTTTTTCCTCCATTGGCAAATACATATTGATGAGTAAATTAATATTTTTCGAGAAAAATAAGAAGTGACCTCTTTTTTTTTTTGAACACGAAAAGGACTTAGTAATAATGATCTGTTAGATTATTTGGATGGATATTTTTAGCAGACAAGTGTTCAACTTGTTTTAAGATGGACTTAAAACTAAGGAATGGGTCAGATTAAAAATTCTATGATCCTAAAGATCCTCTAAGATGGCTGCATATAAACTAAAAGCCTATCTATGTTTTATTTAAAAATTCTGCTTCGTTATAGACTCTGTTTATGTATGCATTTTTGGATAATTATGAGTAAAATCTGGAATATATTTAACTCATTTTTAATTTAACCCGATGAAGTTGCAAACATAATTGCAACAAACATGACTCTAGTTTGTATAACTATATTCATACATATCAAGAAAGAATTCAATGCAAACCTTAACAAAATCTAAGTGTTGAAGTCATATTTCCTATTTATTCGATAATTAGAAGGATTTAAATTTATTGCAAATATATCTTATAATGCCACATCTACTCCAACTCCACCCCCCCTCCCCTCCTCCCAAAAAAAAAAAATACTATATATTTCCGGTAAGTTTTGATGAATTTCTAAAATGTTCATATATATAAATGCCTTCTTAGAAATGATATCTAAATTATTCCTTTAATTAATCAATTTTTGTAATAAGAAAAATCTTATGAATCACGATGAATAATAAAGTTTTTCATATACACTTAGATAAATGCATACATAATACAATTAAATGGCAAGAAAATGGAGGAAACGATTTGTAACGTAAAAATAGATAGAGACACACGAATACAATTGCATACAGTTCAGTTATATAAACATATGCACACATATGTATATGAAAACTACGATATGTATAAAATATATGTAAAATATATATATATATATATACATACATATACACATATACATATATGTATATATATATAAATATATATACAGAGACAATTTGCTACGCAGAAAACTGTACCCCAACCACCCGAAGTGGTTGACTAAGAGAAGGCAGCAGGATGTGTGGCTAAGCATATGTTCATATGTATGTGTAAATTTGTATAAAGAAAATTCACATTTGCCGTGGAATGGGAAGCAATAAGAAATGATACATAAATAAAAGGAAATAATGTAAATACACACACCTTGCAAAACGTAAAGCAGGATATAAAACAAAATTTGTTTATGGCAAAACCAAAAAACTGAAAAGCAAAGAGAGAGAGAGAGAGAGAGACAGAAAGAGAGAGACGAAGAAATAGAGAGAGAGTGAGAGACAGAGAGAAAGAAAAGAAGATATAAATACAAGTCTGTGAGTTAAAAAAAAACATAATATATTTCGCAGAGATAGACATCAGAGAGAAAGAGAGAGAGAGAGAGAGAGAGAGAAATAAATATAAAATATATACTCTCAATGTAAAATAACGGTTAGAAAAGACAACAAACACAAAAAAGAAATGAAGATGGCAACACTCACTTATGCTTAATATGAGGTTAGTTGTTGTTTTAAACAATTCCTTACGTCAAAGGCAAATAAATAAGAACTGGTTTGGATGAGAAGCGTCGCGCGACCGATTCAGTTTCAGTCGTAATTATTGCACAATTTTTTTTTTAGTTTTTTGAAACTGTTAAAACGCAGCGATTGAGGGGAAGAGACAATAATTGTTCGCCATTTTTCGATTTCTTCGAAATTCGCAAAAAATAAAAAAGTAATTAATTATTCACTCATTAATTGTGCGTGGGCGAGGTATTATCTTTAATAGTTGTATGGTATTATCATCGTATTGCACAAGCCTTAAGAACAAAAGGCTTGTTTCTTTTTCTTAAATTTTCATAATAATTCCTTGCTTTTATTTTTAACTAATTTTCACTTTATTTTAGTAAACTTTTTTCTTTTTTTTTTTTTTTTGATGTGTGTGTAGATTATGCTTTTTTCGCTGTTCGACAATTTACGATATAAAAGAAAATCGTTTTTCTCATTAGAAGAAAACTTAATCCTTTTTGAGCAGAGAGAATATCCATTTAAAAAAAATAGAAAATTTTTAATAAAAACTGCGCTCACTTTACACGTTTTTTTTTTTAGGAAAAATATGAAAATATGGAAAATAGTTACGTATCGCCTGCGAGGCTACGTGCCTGAGGTGTAAGAGTAAACTAAATTTTTAAAATCCTAGCGTCGCAGCCAAATGCTTATGCTGCAAGAGCGAATATCAAGCATAAAAAGGACAAAGCGACTACATAAACTACTACTAATACATGTATACACACATAATCGCAAAATGTCGATATTGTATTTTGTAAATGTATTCTCTATGTTCAAATATAGTATGGGGAGCCACAGCCAGCCAGCCAGCCAGCCAACCGTGTGAGACAAATCCATAAACAAACACATTGAAAAACAGGCAGGAATACGTTATGCATTTATGGACATTATCCTTTTGTTTACGCCTAAGTGTTGGTGAGTAATAGCTATATGAGAGAGAATTGCTTATGTAGAAGAGTATGCGAATTTATAACAGAAACTTTAGTTGTATAGAGAACTCTTCTTGGTCCTGTGTAATAAAAACTAATGCAAAAAAAAAAAAACAATATTTTCTCAGAAATTGAGCTCGATGAAAATCTAGGAGTAAAATAAAAGCTGCATAAGATTACGAATTATAACGCGACACAACAGAGTAACGTATTTGTTTTTATCAAAATGGAGGCCATGAAAAATGATATTCCACCGTAATGAAGTATAATAAAAGTAATATGAAGAAATAAAATATTTTGGAAATGTCGATGATTCATTCATGTGTCGTGCGTTCTTGGTTTGCTAGATTGGGTCGATTGCTTCGTATGATATTTTTTTTTATATAAATATTTTACTATATCGTAAAAGGTAATAAGCGAAAGGAAAAGGAGGGGAAGAAGGTCGTTTCACAAGATCTAATCAGTTTCCAGATCTAACGTCTAAGGACTAAAAGCATTTATATTTTATAAGGTCTCCGGACTCGTATTTTTACGAATATTTCACAAATCGGTGTTGATACGCTTTGCGATCTACCTCTATGTAATATATTTTAGATTTTTATTTGCAAATAAAATTAAAATAGAAAAAATATTTATAATAAAATTCTAGTGTACGTTAAAAGTTCTCACATAAAGAAATTGTAACAGTTATTGAGGAGCTTGGAAGATCGTAAGAAAATCACCGTAGAGATGGAGACCAATGGATTGGAAAATCGATACAGAAAAATATTTTATGCCAATGGGAGAGCACTGAAAAATCAACTTTCATTTATCATTTCATTTAGTTGTGACTGTTAGACAATACATTTCCTGAATAGAAAATGTTCTGAAATCTATCTGCGATCGAAATTATTTTAGATCAAATTATAAAAGTTATTCCTATTGAAGATATATGTATTTAACCAAAATCGAGCTTAATCCACATAATCAAATGTAACCGACTACTCCTGAGTAGTGAACAGAATCGAAACGCAGTAAGATATCAATTTCCATGGCTGCTTTTATTGGTTGTGTCTAAGTTTGCGTTTTTCCTTGTTGGCGCTGAATAAAGAATTTACTTTAGTCTCTGCTTCTTCTACAGAGTATTTTTTTGGAAAATCCTATGATACGATATGGTGGTCTTACTCATATGAATACATGCAAAGGTTTTAATGCAAAAAAGTCAGCAAACCCAGGACAACGGCAAGTCAAATGATTCATAAAACTTCCCGATACCATATACGAGCTATTATAGAACTATAGAGGAGTTATCACTAATTTCTACACGGGTCAAAACTCCCTCAGCTAACATTAGAAAAATGTAGGTGTCTCAGATACCGATTTATGCAAATTCTGCGAAAGAGTGATTTGAAAATCCCAATCACATAGTGTGTGAACGCGCAGCCATTTGCAAAGTTAGACGTCAAGTATTTAGCAAACATTTTATAACTCCGCATGCAACATGGTGATTCGTCCCAAAGAATATTGTAAAATTCGTAAGAATCCTTAAGCTGGAAAGCTAGAGACAAGCGTGTATAAAACAGATCTTTTAAGTCACAGTGGGGATTGTCCATACGAATAATAATTTAATTAAGATATAGGAATTTAATTAAAAGATCTTAACAACTTTCAAAATAAGAGCTCGCATTCGTCATTTGGAAGAAATAAATTTTTTTATATAAATGAGTTGAAGGTGTTCACAGTAATTTTATATATACAAAATTGGTTGTAAAATATAGTTCCAAGGTAAGTTTTGTAATACTTTCTACTTCTATGTC